>WSYH01006778.1:1513-36217 GCA_036426205.1 Ascaphus truei
ACAAGAGTAGCAATGAATATAAATGGTAAGTAGATACAGACCACAAGGAAAAGATTGGATATATATTGTAGTAAATATACATAAACCTCTTAATGATGATGAGAGATAGTTAGGCACATAGCTAGAAATACATAAAGTTGTGACCCTTAAATGTGCTGTAAATCAGCTGAATAAAGTGATGCCCAAATTGAGCTGCACATGTAAGATAAGTAGCAGCAGTGGTAGATCTATAAAGTGCACTGGTAGCGCTCATATAAAGTCCCCTGAGATACAGAGCTCAAAAATAATGAGCAGTGGTGGTGTGTGAATAACACAGGGACATAGAGCACTGCTGTGTGTGGTGTGCACAAAGCACTGAGGAAATCCAGTGATAAATACCAGCGTTACTCAGTCAGGCAGCAGGAGAATCAGATGATAAAGACCAAAGTCTTGCAGTGGGACATCAGCAGTAAAACGGAGGAAAGTCTCACGCAGTTTTCTAAGGCACACGGGTCACAGGATGGAGGGGTGCTGTCACAGCTCTGCTCCTACGGCCGTTTCGCCAAAAAGGCTTCTTCCGGGAGCATACAGTGTCAGCATAAACAAACACTCTTAAAGGGCTCCGTTTTCCCGCCAAAAGTTCACTCGTGACCAACAGCCAATAAGAAATTCTGAAAAATAGAACCGTGTCAGCTGTATTATTCCTTTGGGTCGGTAGCACCACCAGAGGGTTACCTTTTACCCTGACCTCTGGTTAACTGATTATTTAATCACACAAGGGTGATTTGATTGCGGCATCTATTGTGTGTTCCACTGTATAATATATGTATGCATACATACATACATATATGCACATATACATACATGCATACTCTGATGTCCACACCACGTTGCAGTCTCTTGTATCCAGATCAAAGGCAGGGAAACGTAGTGTTGATGCACAGGAGGGTTTATTTGCCAGGTTCAAAGCAGGAACAGGGTTAACTTATAACATAAAACAGAAATAAAAACCTAACTCATTTTCAGAGTTCTGACTAACACAGCTTAGTCCCTAACTACCAGTGGGGAAACTAAGTTCTTTCCCCACTTTAGACACTGTACCTGCAGCTTCCCTTTGCAGTATCTCACAGGGCTGTCTGTGTGTGCCTTCAGATCGGCACAGCAGCAGCCCAGGAAGCTGTCTGTGCTGCCTTTTAACCTTGAAGCTCATTAATTAGGGCTCAGGTGAGAGTGAAGGGAACACACCCTGGAAGGTGCTGGGTCCTATGTACCTCCCCTCAAACACCTTTTGCTTCAATATATCACAATATATATATACATGCATATATGCACACATACACATACACGCAGATTCCTGCTCTTAATGTACAAATGCTCAATCAGTAATAGTCTCACACGCTCACACTAAAATAGCACCAACAGATTGATACACTTGTAGAAACACAGCCACAATACGGTAGCTTAGCACAGACCCACACTATGTGATATAACACAAAATCACATTTCTCATTTTGCTTTACAAACACACTCGGACAGTAACACACACTGACTTCGATACACACACACTCATGGTTACATACACACAGACACAGTAACTATCAGACCGTAACACTCACTCCGACACACACACACACACACACACACACTAATGGTTACATACACACACACAGTAACACACACTAATGGTTATATACACACATACAGACACGTGCTCCCTCTCATTCTCACTGACACTGTAACTTGTGAAGGGTTATAATATACACAAATCTCTGGGTTGAATTGAACACGACTAAGATATGATAAATTAAGTTTATTCCTTAAAAAAAGGTGAACATGCAAGATTGCACAAATAACATACAGAATATAGCACTTACATGGGATGGGGCAATGAAGCAATCAGGTACAGGATTGGAAATTCATCAAGGTAATCAGGATTCTTTCAGATGTTCAAACGAAGACACTGGGCATAGGGCTTACACTCATTTATATGGGGTTTCAGCCCTATCCCTTAACATTGGGGGCCGGGTATTGGTTATCAATTACCTCCACCCAATTACCCCTGGCCACCTCACGTGAGAAGCAAGGTAGTACCTGCCCACAGGGGTGGGCATTACTGTAATCAGGGGCTCATTTCCCTTGCCCCTCTCCCAAAAGCCTGGCATCGCCCAGTCTGCCTTTTGGGTCCCTTCACAGGAAAACCTTTGTCTCAAGGTGTGAAACAAGAAAAAATGAGTGTATATAGCGCTAAAAGAAATAATATGTGTATTTTAAGTGATGTTAGATTAATAGGCTGCCAGGTGATACTAACTCCAAGACCTAGTTAGAATATTAAATTATTTATTTATCTTTTAATATACATTTACAATTATAGCTAATTATTAATATTTTAAACATATGAAATAACTTAAATGTGATTATGGAGCAAAGATGTGTTTAATATAGTAAAGTCAAATAACATTATTTTTATTATTGTTTGTATGTATTTGTTGTAAGAGTTTGTTATGTATGTATTAAGGCTGATTGTATAAAGGGCATGACTGACAGCCGCCTAGACCAATTACATGCTGGGGTCTAATTATCCAATTGCAAAGGCTCAGTCAGTATATAAACATCCCATGCCCAGTGATCTATATCCCCTGAAGAAGTGCGCATGCGCACGAAACGCGTTGGGCAGTATCTTTATTCTACCATTGGACAATAGTGGCGCCGGTCTGTATTGTATATAAAGGTGTGAAACAACAACACTTTACCCAAGTACCTATGTCCTGCTCTTCTTTGTCCTAGCATACACAAGCAGGGTGGGGGAGCCTTTGATCAGGGGGCTTATTGTAGACCGTTTGTCGCCCCCTGAGCATTAACATACCATATGAGCCTCTAGCTTTCCCGGGCTTTATCCTAGACCCAAAACATAGTACATTTTCACAATCATATTTATATTAAAATAATCCGTTCTGTGGGTCTGAGCGGGCTGAAATTTGCCAGGTCCTCATGCCGGAGCACCCTTGCCATAGTGGCCAAATATCAGCCCTCCACGACCCCCAGAACCGGAGATACCAAAACAAGTTAAAATCCCCTATTAACTTTAATGCAGGATTCTCCGCTATGCAAAAACAAATCACTGCATTTCACTCTTCCATTGAAATCAATGGGCTCCGCCGCTATAGGCTTTTAATGGAGCAACTCCGCCATTGAAGTCAATGGGAAACCCTCATTTTTCACATTTACCCATACTCCGTCAGGTTGATCGGAGAGGGCTGGAAATTGCCATGCAGTCATGTCGGAGCAGTGACTACATGCTACCCAAATCCCATCCCTCTGGTACTCACAGAACCGGAGATATGGGTTTTCACTTTACACACTTTTGGACTTAGCCGTTTCAAAGCCACGCGGCTTTCCTCCATTAGAATCAATAGGGCCGGCGCTGCCATAGGACTCAATGGGACCTCCGCTACTATTGAAGTCAATGGGAAACACACACTTTTTTACAGTTAACCCTACTCCGTTCGGTTGAGGGGAGAGGGCTGGAAATTGCCATGCAGTCATGCCGGAGCAGTGACTACATCCTGGCCAAATCCCAGCCCTCTGGTCCCCACAGAACCGGACTTATGGGTTTTCAGTTTACACTGTTTTGGACTTAGTGTTTGAAAGCCACGCGGCTTTCTCTGCCATTGCGGACAGTGGTGCGACCCTTTCTCATCGCCATTAACTGTCGGACCCGGTTGGGGTCGAGGGAGGCGGTTCCTAGGGGCCAGGGGCAAAACAAATTTTATTTCTGGGTGCCCTAGAACAAAAGTTCCCACACCAATTGGACGTGAACTTGACCGAGACCTGATCAAAGCTCTTTTTAGACATTGTTTACGCTCTTGCGGTTTGGCTAGCTGCCAGCTCGTCTCCGGATGTCGGCTTCAAGGAATCCCCATTGAAATACATTACCCCATTCACTTTCAATGGGGAACCGCCGCACCTCCTCTCGGGTGCAACCTGCAGGTCTTCTATGATATCGGGCCCAAACCACTGAAATTCCCATTGACTTCCATGGGGCTTCAATGGCGGCCTATGGACGAGATGCAAAATGGAGTCGGGAAAGGGGACAAAGGGCCATAAACCTGCAAATGCAATTAACCCTTTCCCTCCCGACCTGATCCCAGTGTATGTGGTTGATGCATACACTGTACAGATACAAACACCAATAATTGTACCCATATACATTTCTATCACATAGAACACAGTTTGTCCTGGGGCAGGGGAATAAAAATACATTAATTCCCTCTAAATGTGGGAATAGGATAACCAAGGGACAACCTTTTGGTTGTGAAGCAGGGGAACATATGTATTATCAGTACATTTCTGGTTAACCCCTCACTTCCCAGACGGTGGATGGGGGTGACCCTTATATTACTCGCGTGGCACCCCTCCCCCGTCACACTCACTACACACGCACCCTCTCTGTATACACTTCTAGCACATGTAACAGTTTGTGGTGAGAATGTTTCCATCATAACGGTTTATCTGTGTAGCCAAACGGATTTTGGGTTCAACACCCTCAAACCTCCCATGCGTATGTGAGGAATTCATCTCATTACTATCCTCTGTATCACAGGCACGGGAAGCTGAAGAGCAAGAGGAGGAAGTAGGACACATCCCCAACGTCCACAGGCTTCCTCCCGCCGGCGCATTACAGGTAAATGGGAAACGCCCACAGGCTTCCTCCCGCCGGCGCATTACAGGTAAATGGGAAACGCCCACAGGCTTCCTCCCGCCGGCGCATTACAGGTAAATGGGAAACGTCCACAGGCTTCCTCCCGCCGGCGCATTACAGGTAAATGGGAATTGAACCCGGCTCAGCCCGTACAGAACACGATGGTATCCTGGTGTACATGGCTCACAGTCCTGAAACCGGAGTTGCTGCGTTCCGTGCGACTTGCTTCTTCTCCTGGTACCCGTACATCACTTGCTTGCCGGAAACATGGTTTCTCTATGATTACTACGGCTCGCAATGCTGTCCTCTGCCACCTGCACAAGTAGTAAATGAATACTGCCCAACCGCGTTTCGTGCGCATGCGCACACTTCTTCGAGGGATATAGATCACTGGGCAATGGGATTTTTAATATACTGACTGACCTTTGCAATTGGTATAATTAGACCCCAAGCATGTAATTGGTCTAGGCGGCTGTCAGTCATGCCCTTTATACAATCAGCCTTATACACATAACAACTCTTACAAGCAAATACATACAAACAATAATAAAAATAATGTTATTTGACTTTACTATATTAAACACATCTTTGCTCCTAATCACATTTAATTATTTCATATGTTTTAAAATTAATAATTAGCTACTAATTGTAAAATGTATATTAAAAGATAAATAAATATTTAATATTTTTAAAAACAACATTGATACTTATTTATTTAAAATATTACACTTAGTGTTTATTATGTTTTAAAAACAGGCTCCCAGGTCAAAATCAATATTTAAAAAACCATTGGGTGAGATGGTTTTCAGCTCATAGATCCAGTAAGACCTTCGTCTACTGATCTGGTTGAGCTATCACCCCCCCCTCCAATTGACCTGCACTGCTTCAATAGCTTGTACACTTCAATCCCTCTGGGTTTTTTATGTGTGGTGTTTAAAATTGGTGTTGACACACTAATGAGTAATGAGACCTTTTCTGATATTATATACTGGCCTCATCACTCTCCTTTGAAATAACCTCATCCCTTGCTGACCCCACATACTGAAGAGCCGCAAGGTGCCTACAAAATCAGAATATGTTTTGTGACAATTGTATGTAGGATTTTATAGAATACATTTTTGTTGTCACATTGATCATAAAGATTTGGTATTGCGAGCTATAACGTGTGCAGGCCGTACATTTTGTACATTTAAAAAAGCTCTTTTTTCACTTTTGACACAGTAACAATAATTTGGCATGTTCTAACGGCCAGCTTGGTGGCCAAACGTGATTTAATTTTTGCGCCTTATAAAAATATCTTGCCCTTGGGCGAATGCATATGCCAAGGTAACCGTCACAGATGGAGAATGGGCCAAATGCGCTTATAATTTATATTTTGGCGAATCTTGGGGCCATTTCGTTATATGTTGACAAAGGCCAGATTCTCCTTAAATTTCCTTATCTTTAAGCAAGCTGGTTTCTTTATTTCATAAACTATTCTATCAATCAGAATTCAAAGCCTGCTTTGAACTTCTGTGGGAGTTTTCAGAATCTTTCTAGCCTTAAACTTATTTCAGTTCTCCATCCGCCGGAACCTCAAACGCCAACTGATATTTTTGTCCGTACAGGCATACATTACCTAAGAGCGGATAGCCAACATGATCCTTTGGATTAAAATAACCAAAGGGACAGCTCACCCACCGCCTGAAGCGCAACTGCTCCGACCAGAGACGTTTGAACTTGTCAGGCGGAGAACTGAAAAATAAGTTGTAAGGCTAGAAAGTATTCTGAAAAACACTCCTCACCAAGCTTCAAAGCACGGTTGAACTGATTGATAGGAAGTTTATTGAATATAAGAAACCAGCTAAAGATAAGGAATTTATGGGCAATCTGGCCTTTGTCATCAACATATAACGAAATGGCCCCAAAGATTCGCCAAATTATAAATACAGCAGATTGGCCCATTCTCCAGTGGTGACAGTACCATTGGCATCATGCCTTCAGCCAAACCTAAGATGATTTTTACTAGGCAGCAAATTTAAAAATCACGTCTGGCACCAAGCTGCCCGTTAGAACATGCCAAATCTTGTCAACAAATAGTGAAAAAGGCTTTTTATAAATGTACAAAATGTTACGGCCTGCACGTATAGCTGCATACCAACTTTTAGATCAAATGTGACAACAAAAAGGATTCCATAAAATCCTACATCAATTGTCACACAACATATGTGATTTATTTTCGCTTCAGTGCCCTTGACGGCCTTCAGTATGTGGCCGACAGGGAGGTGTTATCCAAGGAGAGTGTATGAGCATGTATAATAATATCAAAAAGGTCTCATTACCATAGTGGTGTCACACCCACTTTTTTAACACCCACAATAAAAACCCAGAGGGATTGAAGTGTCAAGCTATTGAAGCAGTGCAGGTCAATTTGGAGGGGGGGTGATACAGCTCAACCAGATCAGTGAACGAGAGTCTTTGGATCTATGAGCTGAAAACCCTCTCCACCCAATGGTTTAAATATTGATTTTGACCTGGGAGCCTTTTTAAAACATTAACACCTAAGTGTAATATTTTAAATAAATAGTAGTTTCAATTGTTGTTTTTTAAAATATTAAATATTTATTTATCTTTTAATATACTTTACAATTATAGCTAATTATTAATATTTTAAACATATGAAATAACTAATGTGATTATGGAGCAAAGATGTGTTTAAATATAGTAAAGTCAATAACATTTTTTTTATTATTGTTTGTATGTATTTGTTTGTAAGAGTTTGTTATTAATTTATTAAGGCTGATTGTATAAAGGGCTGACTGACAGCCGCCTAGACCAATTACATGACTGGGGTCTAATTATCCAATTGCAAAGGCTCGGTCAGTATATAAACATCCCATGCCCAGTGATCTATATCCCCTGAAGACAGTGCGCGATGCGCACGAACGCGTTGGGCAGTATCATTTACACTACTTGTGCATGTGTGGCAGAGGACACGCATTGGAGCCGTAGTAATCCATAGAGAAGGGACATTTTGGGCGATAATCCACCCGCCTCCAGGAGTACATTTCCGGCAGAGTATTGACGGTACCAGGAGAAAACAGTCGCACGGACGAGCACACTTCCGGTTTCAGGACTGTGGAGCTTCCAGGATACCACGTGTTCGACGGAGCTGCAGCCGTTTTCAACTCTAACACAAAAAACCCCCGCTCATGGTTATGGCAGTGCTGTAAGTGGACTCTCCGGTTTTTACCAACCGGATCCCACACCTGCGATTTTTATTGTGTTTAAATAAAATTCCATTTTAGTTTACCAGCCTATATGTTATATGTTATATGTTTTGTGTAATGTTATAGTCTTGTTTGGTGTTTATATATTCATTGCATATCTGCACTATGATGTGATTTTCTTGGTTTTCTTCTCTTTAAACATGTTGATGGAGTTCCACAGTGAAGATACAGCAAAAACTATTTTAAAGTTACCATCCGTGTGAGACACATTCCCTATTGGACAATCTTTATTCTACCATTGGACAATAGTGGCGCCGGTCTGTAATTGTTATAAAGGTGTGAAACAACAACACTTTACCCAAGTACCTATGTCCTCTTCTTCTTTGATCCTACATACACAAGCAGGGTGGGGGAGCCTTTGATCAGGGGGCTTATTGTAGACCGTTGTCTCCCCCCCTGAGCATTAACATACCATATAAGCCTCTAGCTTTCCCGGGCTTTATCCTGAACCCAAACAAGTACTTTCCACAATCATATTTATATTAAAATAATCGTTCTGTGGGTCTGACGGGCTGAAATTTGCAGGTGTCCTCATGCCGGAGCACACCCTTGCCATAGTGGCCAATATCAGCCCTCCACGACCCCCAGAACCGGAGATAACCAAAAACAAGTTAAATCCCCTATTAATTCTTTATGCAGGATTCCCGCTATGCAAAAACAATTCTACTGCATTTCACTCTTCCATGGAAATCAATGGGCTCCGCACGCTATAGCTTTTACACTCAGCAAACTCCGCCATTGAAGTCATGGAAAACCCTCATTTTTCCACATTTACCCATACTCCTCAGGTTGTCGGAGAGGGCTGAGAATTGCCATGGCAGTCATTCGGATCTGACTACATGCTACCCAAATCCCATCCCTCTGGTACTCACAAAACCGGAGATATGGGTTTTCACTTTACACACACTTTTGGACTTAGCCGTTTCAAAGCCACGCGGCTTTCCTCCATTAGAATCAATAGGCCGGCGCTGCCATAGGGCTCCATGGGACCATCGATAAAGATCACCTACTATTGAGTCAATGGGAACACACACTTTTTTACAGTTAACCCTATCCGTTCGGTTGGGGGAGAGGGCTGGAAATTGCCATGCAGTCATGCCGGAGCATTGACTACATCCTGGCCAAATCCCAGCCCCTCTGGTCCCCACGAACCGGACTAATGGGTTTCAGTTTACAACTGTTTTTTGGACTTAGTGTTTAAAGCCACGCGCCTTTCTCTGCCATTGCGGACAGTGGTGGACCCTTTCTCATCGCCATTAACTGTCGGACCGTTTGGGTCGAGGGAGGCGGTTCCTAGGGGCCAGGGGCCAAAACAAATTTTATTTCTGTGCCCTAGAACAAAAGTTCCCACACCAATTGGACGTGAACTTGACCGAGACCTGATCAAGAGTCTTTTTAGACATTGTTTACGCTCTTGCGGTTTGGCTAGCTGCCAGCTCGTCTCCGGATGTCGGCTTCAAGAATCCCTCATTGAAATACACCGTCCCACCCCATTCACTTTCAATGGGAACCGCCGCACCTCCTCGTCGGGTGCACCTGCCGTCTTCTATATACGGGCCCAAACCACTGAAATTTCCCATTGACTTCCATGGGGCTCAATGGCGGCCTATGGACGAGATGCAAATGGAGTCGGAAAGGGACCAAAGCCATAAACCTGCAATGCAATTAACCCTTTCCCTCCCGACCTGATCCCAAGTGTATGTGGTTGATGCATACACTGTACGATAGTACAAACACCAATTATTGTACCCATATACATTTCATGTCACATAGAACACAGTTTGTCCTGGGGCAGGGGAAATCAAAAATACATTAATTCCCTCTAAATGTGGAAATGGATAACCAAGGCACAACCTTTTGGTTGTGAAGCAGGGAACATTGTTGATCATGACATTTCTGGTTAACCCCTCACTTCCCAGACGGTGGATGGGGGTGACCTTATATATTACTCGACCGTGGCAACCCCTCCCCGTCACACTCACTCGCAATCACACACCTCACCTCTCTGTTATATACCTTCTCTAGCACATGTAACAGTGTTGGTGAGAATGTTTCCATCATAACGGTGATATTCTGTGTAGCCAACGGATTTTTGTGGGTTCAACACCCTCAAACCTCCCCATGCGTATGTGAGGAATACTCTACATTACTATCCTCAAGCTATCCAGGCAACGGGAAGCTGAGACAAAGAAAAAGAAAAGGAGGAAGGTAGGCGAAAACACAGGGGCTCCCCAACGCTCCCCACAGGCTTCCTCCCGCCGGCGCATTACAGGTAAGGGGAAACGCCCCAAGCTTCTCCCGCCGGGCGCATTACAGGTAAATGGGAACGCCCACAGGCTTCCTCCCGCCGGCGCATTACAGGTAATGGGAAACGTCCACAGGCCTTCCTCCCGCCGCGTCATAGATACAAACGAAGTACAAGGGAACCGTCCACAGGCTTTCCTCCCGCCGCGCATTAACAGGTAAATGGGAAACTTCCACAGAGCTTCCTTTCCTCCCCAGACCTCTGTCCGTCCCGAACATCGCGCTTACAGGTAAATGGGAAACGTCCCACAGCTTCCTATTCCTCCCGCCGGCGCATTACCAGTAAATGGGAAACGCGCCACAAGCCCCTTCCTCCCGCCGGCGGCATTAACAGGTAAATGGGAAAACAGCCCACGGCTTCCTCCCGCCGGCGCATTACGTAAATGGGAAACCCCACAGGCTTCCTCCCGCCGCCGCATTCAGGTAAAGGGGAAACGCCACACAGGCTTCCTCCCTGCACGTCGCATTACAGTTAAATTGGAAACCGCCCACAGCTTCCTCCACCTCCTCATTACAGGTTAAATTGGAAACAGCTCCACAAAGGCGCACTCCCGCCGGCGCATTACAGGGTACCTGAAAGGCAAAACATGAAACGCCCACAAGGCTTCCACCCGCGGCGCATTACAGGTAAATTGGAAAACGCCCACAGGCTTGCCTCCACGCCGGCCGCATTACAGGTAAATGGGAAAACGCCCACAGCTTCCTCCCCCCGCTCCCGGCCGCGCAGCATTACAGGTAAATTGGAATACGGTGGAGTCGTGTAAGACTTCAGTGATAAACATGCCTGCACATACGATACTATAAGTCTATTTACAGACACCATAAATAGTCATGCAAACACACTTTAAAGCAAGCATGTCAAAAAAAAGGCCAACATGGGCCAAATAAACAAGGTGTAAGTTTAGGTGGGCCACAAAAACAAAAACTTCAATTTTCAATAACGTAGGTTTGTTTCGAAAAGTACAGTAGTAAAAAAAAAAAAAGAACGATAAAATGAATTGTTTTCTTCCTGACACACTTGACATCTCTGCGACCTCCCTCTCTCCGACTCTACCCTCTCTCTCTCACGACTCTCTCACCCCTCCGTCTCTCGACCTCTACTCTCTGAACCATTCTGCCCCTGACTCTCTGCTGTTCCCTCCCTCCCTCTGACTCTCCCTCCCCCTCTGACTCTCTCTCAACCTCCCAGTCCACAATCAGCTCGCAACGACTCCCTCGTAACCCTCTCTGCTAGCTCATCACTCTGCGGCTAAAGAGTCTCTCCTCCTCCATTCCCCCTCACGTCCCTCTTCTCCTCCCTTCCCTCACGTCCCTGATCTTCCCCCTCTGCTACCTCTCCACAATAGTCTTGGACTCTCCATCACTCCCATTCCCCGCACTCTAGCGACCATAACTCCGGCTGCTCCTACTCTTCCACTTGCTTAAGTTCCAGTGAGACTCAGTCTAATATCGCTCCCTCCTCGCCAACGACGCCTACCCTACGAAGCACATCCCTCTTCCACGCCTCCCCTACCTCTCCCTCTCGACCCTCTATTAGCATCACCCATCAGCCACATAGGTAGTAGGCTCTCAAAATACTCCTCCCTCCCAATGACGTCCAAAAATCTTCGCTCCCCCTGACGCCTACTTCGCCGTCTCTCCGCCACCTCACATAAGACCTTACCACTACTCCTACGCCCTCCTGCGTCTCCTCCGCTCTTTCCTCTCGTCACTCGCCTCCACTCCTCATGCCACGTACATCCACTAGCCCCTACCCCATGCTTGCCGGTCTTGATCCTCCCCCCCCGACTCCGTTGAGCCTCCGCCCTTTTCCTATCTTCTTTTTGTCCACCTCCCTCATCCTCTTTCCACTCGCCCGACGATACCTCCTCTTTATCCCTATTCCCCTCAATCCTCTGACCTCTTCTCCCCTCACCATGAGTGAGGGTCTACTGGTTCCCCAAGCCCATCCCCTCTCGGATCTTGGTCGCCATCGCCTCCTAGCACGATCCTTGTCGCTTCCCTCTCCTCTCTTGATGCCGAGCCTTTTCTCCCCCTATATCCGCGATCCCTCTGTCCCTCTTCTTCCTCCCTCTGTACGTCTTTCCATCCTCCCTCTGACTCTTCCTTCTTCCCCCTCTTACCCTCCTGGACTCTCTCTCAATCCTCCTCTCTCTCTACTGACTCACATCTCGCTCTCCCTCTCATCTGATCGACCACACCACTCTCTAATCTCTCAACCCACACTCTCTCTTCATACACCCACTCTCAAAATCTCATGACACACACCCCCCCTCCTCAGCAACACTTCCAATGCGCTCTCCTCTCTCCTTCTTCTACTCCCTCTCAGTACTCCGACCCAGGCACTCCCTCTCTACCAGCCCTCCTCAACCAACCCTCTCTCCCATGTCCTCTCTACTACTCACACACCCACTCTCCACGCTCCGACCCTCCACCTCCTTCTGTCCACTGAGAAGAACTCCAGCACATAGAGACACAACTCCAGACTCCGAACATCATCTCAAGACCAACACTCTCTCTCATACAAACTCCTATCTAAGCACCACTCTCTCTCAGACGACGACACTCTCACTCTCGCAACTCTCTCCTCATCCAAAACCTACCACCTGCTCGATTCAACTCCTCCCATTCCGACACCGCTCTTCTCCACGAGACCACCTCTCACTATCCTCTACCAGTCACGACACTCTCTCTCCGTCCAACCCCAATCTCCATCTACATTGCACAACACTCTCCTTCTGACCACTCACCTCTCTACCTACTCCGCTCTCGACTCTGACCTCCCACACATCTCTCAGACACACACACAGATACAGACACAGATACACACCACAATGATGCAGTGGAGAGCAAGGTGCAAAGATGGATGTTAAGTGACACTGGGGGGAGAGGGAGAGGAGGGGAGGAAAGGCATGCGATCCGTGCAGGACAGGCAAATGTGTACACCTAACTACCCCCCCCCCCACCCACCCCACCTCAACCTACAACCCCACCTTCACCTATCAACCACCGGAGGGCAGAAGAGGATCGGGGACCCCGATGCAAATCCACAGGAACGGGGAGAGCAGAACAAGCACACTCACCGTGTGCTCTGCCAAAAGCCCACCGCACCACAACCGCTTCCTCTCCTCCTGCCAAGTGCAATCCCCCGCGGACCCCGAAGTCCACTTGCATAAAGAGGTGGTGGGAGGATCTCAACATCGCTGCAGCCACTCTAGCCAAGCCACGGCGACACATATTGGGAACACACACTGGGCTGGGCCCGCAAATATGTTCATTGTGGGCGGCCGTCGCAGTTTGACATAGCTTGCTTTAAATAAAGTAAATAATACAGACCCCTGCTGGAGATCTTTTTCCTGCAGGTTTAGTTGGGTCATGTTTCCACGGTCATCTCATGGGATTTGGAGTTCCCCAAACCTGAAGGTTGTATGACCTTTACACGTTTGGGTATGGGGGGTGTACAAAATGCATAGAAAGCTCCCAGCTCCCCCCGCCCTCCCCTTCCTAAGGCTCCCCATGCAGCTGGGTGCGTGTTATATGGCTCGGCGATGCGTTTCCTGCCCACATACGTGTGGCGCAGGAATTCTTGCGATACAGAGTATCACTGCCGCTGGTTTACGACACGTATCTCTCCGGTTGTGGAGTACACGGGTGGAGCCGGTTCTTGCTCCTCTCAGACGACTGGATCCCCCTCGCACAGCCCACGAGAGCAAGCTCATCTATGCAGCAGAAGGTGTGTGCAGGAGCGGATTGTGTGACGAGTGTGTGCGTTGTGTTGTTGGGTGTGGGAGGTGTGTGGGAGGGGGAAAAGGTGTGTGGGGAGGCAAGAGAAACGAGGTGTGTGGGTCAGGGCGGAAGAGGAGGATGTGTGGGGAGGAGAGCAGGGGTGGCAGGAGGCCAGTAAGGGGGATAGGTGGCGAGGGGAGATAAAGAGTTGGTGGTGGGAGGGTGGATAGGGAGGGTGTGGGGAGGGGCGCAGGATGAATGGGTTGTGGGATGGGATTTGATAAGAGGTGTGGCTAGAAGATCTAGTGGGAATCGTGTTATTTTTTTAATATGTTATGATATGGGGGTATCTTAAGTGGGGTAGATCTTTTGTGTGTAAAGAACGCTTCTGGGCGTATTCCTGAGTCTGAGGTGGAGAGGTCTTTCGCATGACGGCTGCGTGCTTACGCCCGCTCCCCCGTGGCTGGGCAGTATAGACCCCATGGCCCATAAGTGAACAAGAGGGGCTCAGGGACAGGTGCACGTCTGGGTTGTCCTGACGAAGAATGGTAAGTACAGCATACTTGAGAGCGCGAGAGTATGCAATTTGTCCTTTTTTTTGGCTTGCCTGCCCTCTCTCCCCATCTCCTCATCATCGCCCCGCCATAAACTCTCAGCTCTCAGCCATGCACTCCTGCTCGCCAAAATCCTAGCCTATCAGCTGGTACCTCAGTGTATCAGTTTCCGTGTTGTTTTTTGGGTCTCAGATGTGGAATGTACTAGATCTTCCTGAACCGCCCAGATAACATAGTGCCAAATGGGACTGCCCCCAGCGTCAAATATCTCAAGCAGCAAACCCCCCACCGTTGGGATCTTACAAACCTGATATTGGAGCCGGAAGGCGCGATTACACTAAGGGAATCAGGCCATTTTTGGTCGTAACCTGTTGCTCAATCTGCCAGTATCGTGTGTAGTTTTTTTTTTTCTTTCGCTTTTTCATTTTACCCCACCGTTGCTATCGGGTGCATATCAAGTTCCCACGTACGTGCGATGTACAAAATAACCCAACCCCCCCTGTAACATATTGCTTAGGAGACTTCTGCATCTCCATGCAACGGACTGTAAGTTGCGTCGTACAATTAACAATATAAACCTTTTAATAATACTGTCTAGGAGCATGGGGTTCTCCGAACCTGAACGTCATTGGTATTCAGGTCCCCGTGGACCCCCTACTTCAGGAGGATCAGGCCAACCGTTAATGGGCTGCCTGTATCCCCGTGCAACTTTAAGACTCCCGCGTCAACAGTGGTACCGGGACAATTTAATTCGCAGGGACACCGGCAAACCCCATAAAGGCCTGTATATCTCCTGATAGGGCTTTTCCCGAGGCGTGAGAGTCCAATGCGTTCGCTCTGGAGGACCCCCTGTTCGCATGGATACGACTACCTGTCAAAACCACCATAAGAACACTAATTCACTTACCGTAGACGGTATAGCCGCTATGGTAAGTAAGCTTTTACTAATCTACAGTAATGTACATTTATAATAAAAGATGTGCGGAGCAGGGGGTCCCTTTAGCTGAACACGACATTGATTTTCAGCCTCAGGGACCCGCCTTCTTCCCGGTTACGGCCCCGACTGTAATGGGGCATCGGATGGCCAGTGTTTTGCCATCTTTATTGAAGCGTCCAAGACCGCGACAGATGGCGCCTATAAAGTGGCGTCGACACGACGCATCAAATACAACTAAGCAAGTAAACACATAAAATTTTAACATCAATTTAAAAATCACTTACAATACAAACTAAGTGTATAATCAATTCACACTATTCAACTTCCTAAATCCAAACCATTGAGAAAACAACACATTCCTACTCCAATCAAATCAACATCAACAGCAACAACAAATCCTAACTACCTAAAAATAAGCCATTATTATAAAGCAAGCCCTAGAATAAACTACGGCAAACACTGAAAAATAACATTTATAAATAAATAATTACCATTACACACAACCAATACCATTCACCTAACCCACGCTGTAATAATTTGTCACATAAACCATTAGTTGTATTATCCCTGTGGTGTATTTAGCCAAGTTATAGCTCAACTTAAACATTCATACAGGGTCATAAATTAGCAAAAAAATGACCTTACTAAAAAATCAACAAGTAATAATAGCATATTTTTATATATAGCTGCTAAGTGAGTTTACGTATCGCTTTACGAATAGACATTGTTGCAGCAAAACTCCTTCAGCCCACATAAGCCTTGTACAATCTATATTTATTGGAGTCTGCTGAGCACAAGGGAGATACAGTGACCTTGCCCAAGTGTCCAAGGGCTTCACAACCGGATTGAACGCCCTCCCCTGCATTCAAACTCTGTGCCAGTCATGTGACATGTCCCGAGTTTGAACATTCGACTACACTGAGCCCTCGCCTGGTCTCCTCTCAGTGTGTGAGTAGGTGTGGTGTGTGTGTGTGTGTGTTGTGTGTGTGTGTGTGTGTGTTTGATGTTGGTGTCAGTGTGTTATGTGTTGTGTGTGTGTGTGTGGTGTGTGTGGGTGTGTGTGTGTTGTGTGTGTGGTGTGTGTGTGAGTATGTGTGTGTGTGTGTGTGTGTGTGTGTGTGTGTGTGTGTGTCCATAGGGAGATACATAAATTCATTAAATGGACATTAAAAAATACACATATCAAATAAAAACTGTAAAAGTTGTCTTCTTACGCCACGCCCTGGTTCTCTTCTTAGGAGGGGAGGTCTTCCCTCCGAGACGACATAGGCTTTTATAGGCCTATGACATCACATTTTCGTCATATGGATCCCACGGTCTTGATTGGGCTGTGATAACCATGTGATTTAGTAAAATAAAAAAATTAAATGATGACGTAATTTAAAGGAAATGACGCCAGCCAATCAGAATGGCTGGGCTGCTCTTGCCTTTAACTGATGACGTCTCAAAAAGAAACGGCCGCACTCGTGATGGCGGCACCTCACATTGGTACGGTAGCCAATCAGAGCGTGGGATGTAAATCCCAACTCCGGCTCTGTCTACCATGTGACAGGCTTTGGATGACGTTACATCCGTTCTCGCCCTTGTCACATGGTCTACTAGAGCCAATCAGAGTTGGGATTGAGATCCCACACTTTGGCTACCGTACCGTGTGTCAGCGGCCATATTTCTTTTCATGAAGTCATTGCAGTCGGCGGTAATTATGTTTGCTCAGATATATGATAACCACACTACAAGCAACAATCAATAGAGACATGGTCAGGTTGATACATCAGCCTAACCATTTGTCTTACTAGCAACTGTGAATCCAAGCACCACCGCACACAATCTCTACAGCTGACTGTAGGGCTAATAACCCCTACACCACACGTCTGCTATCCCAGGATTTAATATAGAAATCCAAGGACATCATAAAGGGATCCTATCCAACTGATCAACCACTTGTTGAACATTGCTATAAATAATTAATATATATACACTAAGTTTCATTTAAATATTCGCTTTATTTTATTTTGGCTATATACAGAGATTAGGTAGTGTTCATAGGTATCACCTTTCACTATTATTTAAGCGATTTAGACTTGTGCTTGTATGAGAGGCCATTATTCCCATTACCTCTTAGCATAGTTATCCCACAGTATCATCAGCAGCATCAACAGATCTGTTTAATTATACATATCTGTTAAGCAGCGCTATTTCATTTAGGTTTTAAGTAGTACTTTATTTCTTGTTAATAAAATGTATTGTATTAGTGGGGATGGGAAACCATCCCTTTCCAGTGAATGACACGAGTTCTTTTACCTAATAGGAGGTTGAGTGCACTCATTTCTTAGAAATACTCTTTGTTGTTGATAGTTTATTTTATTTTGTTATGCTAGTTAATGTGTTTAATAATGGAGAAATAATATATTATCCATATCTGGATAATAGTTGTGTTGCCCATTACTGTACTGTATGTATGTGTGTGTGTTTGGGGAGGGGGGGGGGGGTATTTATTCCTTTAAATGTATAGGGCAGGTTTATTTTTTGACATACAGGGTTTGTTCCTTAGGTCTGCGGGGACCTCTGGAGACCACTCTCTGCACAAAGAAAGCGGCTCATCTCGCTTCCGCTGCTGGAATCTGTGTGACCTCAAGATTTTCTCTTTGGTCTGCAGTTTTTTGGAGATTTTGGATGATGGGGACACATTGCTGTGGTGGATGACCTCATGTTCACAAAGAGGGCATGAGTCTGAAATCTTCCTTTTCTTTAAGGACTTCCTATGAACCAGCAAGGTGTGGCTGAGAAGTGTCCCGACTCTGTAACAAAGACAATGCGGATTAACGGAGGGCCCAGGAGACTACTACACGTACCACATGGGCAAGGATTCATTTATTTAACCCCACTGCTGGATGTTGGGCCAGTGCCGAGCAATGTAAATGTGTCTGTGAATGGCAGTCTGACCCTGCCCAGTTTGGAACCATACTCAGGTCTTGGTGCAATTCTCAAACAAAATCTACCACATTTATGGAAGAATTGCACTCTCATATACAGTGGAGTAGTGATTAGAATGTAATACAGGCAGTCCTCGTTTTACAACGCTTCGCTTTACAACGAATGGCTTATCCAACGCTATGCAATGCATACCTATGTTCATTTTTACAACGCCAAAATGGCTTATCCAACGCTCTTACGACGCTTTGCAACGTTGTGTATGTGTGTATATATATACAAATTCACAAAAACAACGTTGCAAAGCGTCGTAAGAGCGTATCATATAAATATTAACTATATAATATATTATCTATTATGTTTATATATATATAGAATACACGTATATACACGATATTAATTATGTGGTGTGGCTCATATTCTTTATGCTCTGCATAAAATATGTTGGTGTATTGTTAGTTGTTTAAAAAATGCCTTCAGAACGGAACCTTTTCATTTTAAACAGAAGTGTTCCTCCTTGGGAAAACGTGTGTGTCGCTTTACAACGCCATTTTGAGTAACAGGCATGTGTGTGGATAACCGCGAGGACTGCCTGTAATTCACTTTTGAATAAAAAATTAAAAATTTGTATTACCATAAAAAAAATTCCTCCGCTTCTCCACTCACCCTCACCACCACATCACCCTCAAAAAAACCTATCAAAAATCAACACTCCACACACCCCGACCCCATCCCTTAACACCCTTTCGTTCATCCGCAACAACAGAGACGCCCCTCTAAAAGATAAATCACATCCCTCAACCGAACAACGGCACGACCAGTCAAGAACGCGCAATGAAAAGTCGTCCACACCCTGGTCCCCATCCGGCTCACAGCCCTGTCTCCACAACAAAAAACAAAAACCCCCGTCGCATGACCACCAACCTCACCCTCTCACCCTCCCGTCCTCTCACCCCCCACCTCCTTCAAACTCTCACCAGCCCCTTCCTTCAAACTCTCATCTCCTCGCCCCCCCCCCCCCCCCCCCCCACCCCCCCACCCCCCCCCCCCCCTTTCACAACTTTTTGTCTCATTGGAGAGGATCGCAAGCGCCTCCCTGGGTGACAGGGATCATTGGGTCTCCTCTGGAACTTTTGGTCTAAATAAAACCTATTTTCGATTGCCACTTATTGATATCAAATCCGTGAAGACGTATCACTTTTAACCTTTTTTTGGGTTGTTTTCAATAGATTTATTTCGATCAGAATAATTAATTATATTTATTAAATATGGATTATATTTAGTTGGTATATAGATTTATTATTAGAATAATGGATTATATTATTGGTATATATGAGATTATATTTATTGGATTGAAGTCTCCACTTCACTGATCTCCCTTCCCCACCATCCAGATCGAGAGGATCCTCCCATTTTGAAGGAAACGAAACATTCCCAACGAGATTGGAGAGACCCCGGGTAAATCTGATAAAGGACACAACCCTGTAGAATGCATCAAACAAGTCTGATGTTGCATGTAACAGACTTAAATAGGGGTGAGATCTGACTACCTGGGGTCCCTGTGTGTTGAGAGGCTGCTATAGAGAACCAAAGCGTTGATCAGTTCTATAAAATAGTATTGTATTTGTTTTTTGTAATTTTTTTTTTACAAAACCCTGGTGGAGAGAGAGAGATAGATATAGATATATATATATAGATATATAGATTTATATATATGCACACACACACACATACACACCCTATTTCCTCAATTTGTCTTAGAATCAATATATTAAAAAAAGTATCTACAGTACTAACCCCCTCTTTTCAGTTAAGAGGTTTCAGGAGAGGTCCCATGTCGGCGGAGGACGAAATATGCGGTAGCGGCAGGAGAGGTCCCACGTTTGAAGATGGAGAGCGGGCGGGAGTGCGTTGGCAGCCGGACAGGTCCCAAGTCTGCAGGTGAATGAAGATACGGAGACAGCGGGCGTGCGGTGGTGGAGGCGGCT
This sequence comes from Ascaphus truei, assembly GCA_036426205.1. Taxonomy (NCBI): domain Eukaryota; kingdom Metazoa; phylum Chordata; class Amphibia; order Anura; family Ascaphidae; genus Ascaphus; species Ascaphus truei. Next base: position 21,901 of record WSYH01006778.1, read on the forward strand.
AATAGATCATAATAGCAGGAGAGGAGAGCAGAGCAGCATAGGGAAACGGCTTGGGAGGAGCACACCGTAACACCGGAAGTTGACCGGTGTCTGACTTCCGATGTTAGTGTGCACCTCCCAAGCCGTTCTCCTATGCCGCTGTGCTCCTGCTCAGCTCTCCTGCTATTATGATCTCCTGTCGCCGCACGCACGCTGTCTTCTTATCTTCATTCACCGGCAGAGTTGGGACCTGTCCTGCTGCCGCACACCCACCCGCTGTCCATCTTCAACCATCTGCAGATGTGGGACCTCTCCTGCTGCCGTCCGCTTCATTCTCCGCTGACATGGGACCTCTCCTGAAACATGGTAAATGAAAAAGTAATTTTGCTTGATTGTAAGGGCCAAATCTCTGGTGCGTTATATATATATATATATATATATATATATTGTTTTTTTATATATATATATATTGTTTTTTTATATATATATATTATATATATGTATGTATATTTTATACAGCAGGGCCCCGGGTATACGGCGCGTTCCGTTCCAGGGGCCCGCCGTATAGTGAAAATCGCCGGAAAGCGGATCCGGCGATTTTCACTGATTTTACATGCACAGAATGGCATGCATGCACCCGCCGTTCTGCACATGCGCGAACCAAAATCCAAGATGGCGGCCCCCTTCTCGGTGCCGCCGGAAAGCGGGGCGCCGAGAAGCGGGGCCCTGCTGTGTGTGTGTGTGTGTGTGTGTGTGTGTGTGTGTACCCTAAATAATATATTAGCACAAACTAATCATACATCTGTGCACAATACTAAAAATCACTACACACTAACAAACATAGAATACTTAAAAATAACAACATGAAAAAAGCAAAAAGCAAAAAAGAAGATAAAAATCAGTCCTCAGATAATAGATATAGATGCTGGTACAGAGGGTCTCCGGCTGCTCTCAATTTGGATAAACCACATCCACAGGAAATCTAAAAGAAAAAAAGAGCACGCCCCATAGCGTAAAATAGTAAATTTAATGAGGGGAAGGGGGAGAGGGGAGGTAAAAAATGCACTTACAAGAGTACAATTAAAATAAGCATTATGTGATCATAATCACCACCATCCGGTTACTGCTACACAATCTTGGGGTAATCCCGATCTCCAAACCGAATGGATTAGCGTCCCAGCAGATATCCAGGGCCAGCAAATGTAAAATGCTGTTGGAGAGTCCAAGAAAGCGGCTCCGTATATTCAAGCCTCTGCAAACACCAGCGCGTGGATCGGTCCGCTCCAGCGCTCTATGATGACATAGTGTCACAGCGTCCAACATGATGACGCTCCCTGACGCGTTTCGTCACTCACGGGTAACTTTCTCAAAGGGCAATGTGGAGAAGGGCACGGTCCGGTATTTATATACAAGCTCCAATATTGTTAACTACTAAAACGCCCCTCCCCAGCTGAAAAGTGCTGAGTACAAATGAAAAACCAGTACATATACATAAAATACGCTCTTAAAGTAATGCCTATTCGAATTGGAGGAGATTGAGTTCGAGTGAAGACAAACTAGCTAAACCTCAGGGTAATATATAACTCTGTTAAACAATGCTCTGTCTGCTAGACAAAACCATAAAATAAACATATAAACACATATACAATACTATAAATAAATAATATTATAACCAATTCAGAGAAACATATACAGGCATACCCCGCTTTAAGTACACTCACTTTAAGTACACTCGCGAGTAAGTACATATCGCCCAATAGGCAAACGACAGCTCACGCATGCGCCTGTCATCACGTCCTGAACAGCAATACCGGCTCCCTACCTGTACCGAAGCTGTGCGCAAGCGGGGAGACTATAGAGCCTGTTACAAATGCATTATTTACATCAGTTATGCATATATATGACGATTGCAGTACAGTACATGCATCAATAAGTGGAAAAAAGGTAGTGCTTCACTTTAAGTACATTTTCACTTTACATACATGCTCCGGTCCCATTGCGTATGTTAAAGCGGGGTATGCCTGTATACACATATCAACATGGGTAAACTCTTTAGCCCATATGTATCACATGTGGAACCATATTATTCCCATAAAAGGCTAACTAAAAACATAAATAAATATAAATATAAAACAATTAATTACAAACCCATCAGAACTGAACAATTACATAGATTATAGAAAATTATAATTGATACACAACTAATAAAATTAAATAATCAATTAAATAATCAAATGATAACATGATTAATCATAAAATATTTCTATCTATATTTCTAATGCAGATATCATAAAAGAACATAATGAGTCCAAAGATGTATGGATGTTAACACTTATATAAAAGTGGGAAGAAAATCAAAGATAAGTGACATCATAGGAAAAGTCATTATAAACGACGCCGGACGGAACAAGGAAGGTGTCTGGAGAGATATAGAGGTGGAGGAAAAAACTATATATAGGCGGTTGAAAGGGTAGAGTCGCTGAAAACTTCAGAGGTCGATCACCAGTATGAATTGAATTAATTTCGGGGGGCTATTCTCACATCCCTTGTAAGCTAAGCTCAGGTCACCATATATAAGGGATAAAGAACACGGGCTAACCATGGTTACAAAAGCGTAACAATCATCACCAAAAGAGATTAAGTGGAAATAAAACACTATATACTATAGGGGCTACATGTGATGATCACGCAAAAGGGGAAAAAAAAAAAAAAAAAAAGGTCGGACCTGTTGACCAAGCAAAACTGCAATTGAAAGCCAAAGGTGGCATGAGGGACACTATAAGCCATAATAAAATATAATTGGCTGGACTGGATTTATGTTGTCCCGGAGAAGCACAAGCATGTTTATTTTTACAAAGCATTGCACGTACCTGCACGACACAATTATTTTTTATTTGAGGATAATTATCACCTACAAATCTTGGAACGGCCATGGGCCGAGATTCGCTCCCAGCACGCCAACCTCTTCATGGGGCACTGGAGGAGTCCTTTGTGTGGCAGAACACCACGCTTGGGGCGGGTCTCGTGTACTATGGCCGCTTCATAGATGATATCATTATTATTTGGGATGGGGAAGAGTGTTCTATCCGGTATCTTGAGTTCCTTCAACAATAATACATTTGGATTAAAATTTACATTTGAAATTGATGCAGTGTCCACTGTCTTTCTAGATCTGTTCCTCAGTACGGACACAGACTTGAATATTATCACCACCACACATTTCAAGTCTGTGTCTGTCAACAGCTATGTTCATGCGTCCAGTAACCATCACAAATATTGGCTCGACAATATCCCTTTAGGGCAGTTTCATAGACTACGCAGGAACTGCACAAGGGATATAGATTTTCAAAGCCAATCCAAAACACTCTCAAATAAATTCATATCGAAAGGCTATGATCCTGATTTGATTTCCGACTCCCTCAGCAGGGTCAATTCCTTTGACAGATCGACTTTATTGAGTAAATCTAAGAAAAAAGGAGATAAAGGGGTACGCTTGAGTTATGATGCTCCAATGGAACCCAGGAGTACTGAGGTTTCCACAGTGAGGTTTATAACCACTTACAATCAGTCATATAGATCCATTAATAAAATTCTAAATGATCACTGGTCGATCCTCAAGTGTGACCGCCATTTAGGATCTGTTTTGCCTGAAAGAGCTACTGTAGTTTACAGGAAGGCAAGGAACATTAAGAGTATGCTAGCTCCTACTAGACTTAGGTCCCCCTTCACTTCGACCAACAATAAGACACATAAGGGTCCACTGGGTAATCACCCATGTGGCCGTAGTCGATGTATAACTTGCAGGCATCTTCTTAATCGGACACAAATTTGTTCCAACAGCAGAGGCACCACACATGCCATCACTAGTTCTATAAATTGTCTTAGCACCTATGTTGTGTATTTATTACTATGTGGATGCGGCCAAAAATATGTTGGACGCACCACTAGAACTCTTGGCACTCGTTTCTTAGAGCACAGGAGAAATGTCATCAAAGGTCTCAATTCCCATAGTGTCTCTCGACACTTTAAATTATTCCACCAACAGGATCCCAAAACTATGAAAGTTATGGGAGTTGAGACAATTTCGCCCTGTGCTCTGGGAGGCGACCGGTTTAAGACCCTCTGCAGGCGTGAAACCTTTTGGATCCACCAGTTGGGCACACTAAGCCCTGGTAGACTCAATGAATGTCTAGATGTCAGCACACTTGTTTAATTGGTCCCTGGACGTCTCTTCCTGTAGGACTTCCTCTGCTGCCTTTCGTCATATTTTGTCTGGGTCTCCCTGACCCTTCCCCTTCTGTCCGAAACACTAGTTGTATTAATAGTTTACATATAGTTCATATAGGGTTCTTTTGAATATGTTTTTCACTATATTACTGATTCACTCACTTACTTATATATCACTTATTCATATATCACATTTTTTATTCATATTGTTTTACTTATTTATATTAAGCTTCTAAATTATGATATATTATTATATTTGGTAATAAAATTAGTTGTAAGTTGAGACACTGTCACTTTATTTTTATTTTTATCATATCATCACGCCTAAACATCCTTGTTGTATTTTTAATATACTTAAATTTATCACAAAATATATCACACACATTGATTATATATAATTATAAGATATTCACATATTTATTCATTTATAAATCATATATTTTTCCTCCACTCATATCTCTCCAGACACCTTCCTTTGTTCGTGGTATAATGATTTCCATGATCATATCTTGATATCCCCACTTTTATATAAGTGTTAACATCCATACATCTTTGGACTCATTATGTTCTTTTATGATATCTGCATTAGAAATATAGATAGAAATATTTTATGATTTATATTGTATATATATATATATATATATATATATATATTATATATAATTTCTTGATTAATCATGTTATCATTTGATTATTTAATTTTATTCGTTTGTGTATCATTATAATTTTCTATAATCATGTAATTGTTCAGTTCTGATGGGTTTGTAATAATTGATTGTTTTATATTTATATTTATTTATGTTTTTAGTTAGCCTTTTATGGGAATAATATGGTTCCACATGTGATACATATGGGCTAAAGAGTTTACCCATGTTGATATGTGTATATATGTTTCTCTGAATTGGTTATAATATTATTTATTTATAGTATTGTATATGTGTTTATATGTTTATTTTATGGTTTTGTCTAGCAGACAGAGCATTGTTTAACGAGTTATATATTACCCTGGGTTTACTAGTTTGTTCTTCACTCGAACTCAATTCTCCTCCAATTCGAATAGGCATTATTTAATAGAGCGTATTTTATGTATATGTACTGGTTTTTCATTTGTACTCAGCACAAGCACTTTTCGCTGGGGAGGGGCGTTTTAGTAGTTAACATATTGGAGCTTGTATATAATACCGGACCTTCCCCTTCTCCACATTGCCCTTTGAAAAGTTACCCGTGAGTGCCGAAACGCGTCAGGGAGCGTCATCATGTTGGACGCTGTGACACTACTCATCATAAGAGCGCAAAAACACTTAAAAACGACAAATAAGAAAAGAAGTCATCGGGAGGAAAGGATCAAAAAAAAAACACAAGGAGGAAAAAAAAAGGAGGACTGGCAGCAGAAAGTCAACAGGGTATACGCGTTAATGGAAGAGAAAACGAAGTGGGAAACGATGGCGACGAGGATGGAGATGAAGGGCGAAAAGTGAAAGTGGGGGGTTGACATGAGTATAGTAACCGGGGTAACATAGGTAATAAGGGAAGATAAAGTAGGAAAAAATGGGTGTGAATTCGGATGATGGGGAGTAGGCAAAACTAGAGTTCGGAAGGGGGGGAGGGCGCGGAGGATGGGGTATAAGAAAGAGTGAGACGAGCGTAGAGAAAGTGCGGGTGAAGGGAAGTAGATGGGAACGAGGAGGTGGAAGAGTTAGAGGGTGGAAACATAAGGGAGGAGGAAGGACAGAAGCGAACATGGAACTGTGGCCCTATGAAAAATGTGTCAAAAAGAGATTCGAGGGGGGGGTGTATCAATGTTCGACAGTATGTCAGGAGAAGGGCGGATACGAAAAAAAGGGAGGTTAGAAGGGGGGGAGAAAATTGAGGAGGGTGGGTGGGAGATGAAGCATGGGAGAAGGAAGAGACGGAAATAAGGAGGGGGAAGGAGGTGTGAGTTCGTGAGGGTAGGGAGAGACGGGGAGGCAAGGAGGCGAAAATGTGGCAATGGGAAGAGGTGTGCGGGGAGCGAGTTGTGTAAAGAGAGGAGAAGACTTGGAGAGGGGCGAAAGGTGAAAAGAAGAGCTGGGAGAACAAAACGGGTGGTGGGGGGGGAGGGGCATATCTAGGGAGGAATGAGGCTCGGGCTGGTAAGAGACGAAAAGAGTGATAGAATTGAGTTGACGGAAGGGGAGCTGAATAGGGAGGGGGTAAGAGTAAGGGGTGGATATAAGAAAGTAGGAGGAAATCAAAATTGGGAAATGTGGTTGCTTCTGAGAGTAACTCATGTGCGCGAACTGCACGTGTTCTCGAACCCGGTTGGAGTATTCCCTCGTCCACGCGCTGGTGTTTGCAGAAGCTTGATATAGGAGCCGCTTTTCTGTGACTCTCCAACAGATTTTACATTTGCTGGCCATGGATAGCTGCGGACGCTAATCCCATTCGGTTTGGGAGATCGGGAAACTTACCCCAAGATTGTGTAGCAGTGAACCGGATGGTGGTGATATATGATCAATAATGCTTATTTTAATTGTACTCTTGTAGTGCATTTATTACCTCCTCTCCCCCTTCCCTCATTAAATTTACTATTTTACGCTATGGGGCGTGCGCTCTCTCTCTTTTTTTCTTTATATAATTATTTATAATATATATATTGAGAGAAAAAAAGGAAAAAAGCACACCCGATACCATGTGTACAATCTCGTAACAAAATTTTAAAAAAAAAATCACAAGACAAATGCACACTCACAATTTGTCATGCAAAATAAGCTTGTATGGGTAAACCCATGCGCCAACAAGTAGCTGCTCGCCGAATGTTTTCTTCAGTACAGTCAGACCTCACTGCTACCGGTGCATCACAGTAAGATGTCCCTCAGGCGTACGCACGAACCTCAGCAGCGGCCTGTCCATCTATGGACAACGGCCTTAGATGTGTGTGTGGCTCAGGGAACCCTCCCTCTTCTGGCAGCAGACGCACGAGCTATCCCACCAACGTAGCTCCTTCAAACCACGTGCCCTACGTGGTCGCGTTTTCTTCCGATTGACGGATTTATATAATATATTATTATTTATAGTGCAGATGTAAATGAGTTCTTCAGTATTAGGTGATGCCTTTTTATTGGACTAACAATTTATGTCATAGGACAAGCTTTCGAGAGTTCTCTCTTCTTCAGGTCAGCAATGAGTATTGCTGACCGGAGAAGAGAGGAGAACTCTCGAAAGCTTGTCTATGACATAATTGTTAGTCCAATAAAAAAAGGTATCACCTAATACTGAAGAACTCATTATTCTGCAACTAAATCGCACTGGACTAACCGCTTATTTTCTCTGCTTTATATATATATAATCTCTCTCTATATATTATACTTAAATATCTATATATATATATATATATATCTCTATATATATATCTCTCTATATATATATATCTATATATATATATATCTATATCTATAATCAAAAAGCAGCAGAGCCAGCACTCCAGCAACAATGTAAAGTCAAGGTGCATGCTCCATAGAATCAATATAGAAACCCCTGTCTTCCATAGAGAAAGCACAAAAAGCAGCAACACTCAGATAAGCAAAAAGACATGTATTAGCAAGCATTGACAAAACAGCACACTATAAACCCAACGTTTCGGTCCTGGCAGCGGGCGAGTGGATTTAACCTCTGGGTGAGCTCTTATTGGCCCAAGCAGCACACCTGTTTGTTTTTTAGCCAGCAACCAACCTCACACTGATACCCATCAAGGTTGAAACATGTCTGTGAGTGGGTTTACTGGCTTTGCATCTCATCCCGCCTCTGTCTAAAAAAGCTGTGTTTAAAACATATGCATTGGCTTGAGGATTTGCTTGTGTAATACGCAGCTGAGACAAAGGTGGCACTGAGTGCTCATTTGCATGTCATTTCCCAGAATCCCTTGCTGCAGTGGAAACACTGTGTGCTGGGCGATAATGGGGAGAGACAGGGTTGCAGACCTGTCTAAGGCCTGGGACATAGTGCCCCAAACAGTGCTGAGGCGCTTTCCCTGGCCTTACACAGCGCGCCATCAGAGGGTGGGACGGGGGCGGGCCAGTGACGTCACTGAGCTGGTTTGCCCTCATTGGGGAAATTTCAAAACGCCGTCAGACACGTTTCCCCAAGCGTGCTGAGGCGTGCGCGAGCCCCTACTAAAGCCGCTCTCATTGCGGCTGCAGGGGCTCAGTGCCGAGCAGCAGCGCGCTGACCATGTCCCAGGCCTCAGAAATGCAAACGAATATACAGGAATATTTACAGTTGCTCTATATATATATATATACACACACACACACACACACACACACACACACCTGCTCCTAATATACACACAGGCTTCCTCCCGCCGGCGCATTACAGGTAAATGGGAAACGCCACAGGCTTCCTCCCGCCGGCGCATTACAGGTAAATGGGAAACGCCCACAGGGCTTCCTCCCGCCGACTCGCATTACAGGTAAAGGGAAACGCCCAGGCTTCCTCCCGCCGGCGCATTCAGGTAATGGGAAACGCCCCACAGGCTTCCTACCCGCGGCGCATTACAGATAAATGGAACAAACGCCCACAGGCTTCCTCCCCGGCGCATATAATAACAGGTAAATGGGAAAACGACACCAAGGCTTTCCTCCCGCCGGCGAGCATTACAGGTAAATGGGAAACGCCCACAGGCTTTCTCCCGCCGGCGCATTACAGGTAAATGTAGGAACGCCACATGCTTTCCTCCCGCAAGGCGCATTACAGGTAAATGGGAATGGCTGAGCTGTGAATCAGCTGCACATACGATACTATTATGTTGTACAGGACACTATTTATAGGATAGTCTGCAACACTTTAACGTATAATAATACAGAACCTGCTGGAGATCTCTTCCTGCAGGTTAGTTGGGTCATGTTTCCACGGGTCTCATGGGATGTGAGAGTTCCCCAAACCTGAGGTTTGTGACCCTATTACCTTGGGGATGGGGGGTACAGAAATGCATAGAAAGACCCAGCCTTCCCCCCCTCCCCTCTGCGCAGCCCTCCCCTTCCCAAGGCTCCCCATGCAGTGCGCCCCCCTTCCAGTCCCTCCCCTGATCACGCCTTCAGGGCTCTCCCCTTTCCCATGCCCTGGGGTGTATGAAGGGATACTGAGTCTGGAGAGGAGAGGCATTAGGGTGTACTGGACCTGGGGGGTATAGGCGGTACTGGGGATGTAGGGGATCCTCGGAGGGGAGTATATGGTGGTATTGGGCCTGGGAAGGGGAATGCAGGGGGTATTGGGCCTGGGGAGGGGGGTAGTAGGAAGTACTGGGCCTGGGGAGGAGGGTATTAGGGGGTATGGGCCTGGGGATGGGAGTATTAGGGGGTATGGGCCTGGGGGTGGGAGCGTTAGGGGGTACTGGGGATGGGGGAATAGGGGGAGCCCGTCCTCAGAGGAGAGAAGATGAGGACCCTCAGGCTGTAGATGTAAAGGAGTCAGGAAGAGGTGCAGAGCTTTCTCCTCTTATAGCCGAGTGTAACTGTGACTGGGAGAGGGGATTCCCATAGAGACACATCAGCTAATGTCCATCTGCAGCATCATTTTCCAAACTCTTCAGCGGGAACAGGACAGAAAAACGAGGGGTCCGCTAATAACAGACAACGCAATGACGTACAATGCACACGGTTTATCAATTATTTTTCAAATGGTCTAAATGGTTCTGTGATTTAACCCCTTCAGTGCCAGAGAGGCAAGCAAAGGCTTTGCTGTGCGTGTTATATGGCTCGGCGATGCGTTTCCTGCCCCATGTGGCGCAGGAGTTCTTGCGATACAGAGTATCACTGCCGCTGGTTACAAACACGTTCTATCTCCTGCAGGTTGTGGAGTACACGGAGGTGGAGCCGTTCTTGCTCTCAGCGACTGGATCGCCCTGCAGCAGCCCAGGAGCCAACTCCATGAAGCAGAGGTCATCTATGGAGGAGGGGGGGAGGTGTGTGGGGAGGAGGTGCGTGAGGAGTTGGAGGTGTGTGCGGAGGAGGTGCGTGAGGAGTTGGAGGTGTGTGGGGAGGAGGTGCGTGAGGAGTTGGAGGTGTGGGAAGATGCCTAAGAAGGTGTGTGGGGAGGGGTAGAAGGTGTGGGGAGGGGGAGGGGGAAAAGGTGTGGGGAGGGGGAGAAGGAGGTGTGTGGGGAGGGGGGAAGTGGGATGTGTTATGGAATATGTTGGAGAGGTATCTGTAAGGGGGAGAAGGTGTGGGGAAAGGAGGAAGAGGAGATGTGTGAGGAGGAGAGGGTTGTAGTGAAGTGCTGCTTCCCCTTCCCGTGGCTGGGCAGAAGACCCCAGCCATGTGCAGCAGAGGGGCCAGGGAACAGGTGCAGTCTGGGTGCCCTGAGGAGATGGTTACAGCGTTGGAGAGGCAGAGAGTAGCAGGAGGGCCTTTTTTTGCTTGCGCTTCTCTCCTCTCAGCCCTGCTCTCCTCCTTGCTCCTACCGGCTACAGCTGTTCCTCCTTTGTGTGTGTAGGTGTGTATATAAAAATGTGATCGGCCTCGTGTGTATGTCCCCACGCTCTGTAGCCAGCTTCCTCCTTTGCTCTCCTCCTACCCGCCCAAACCTAGAAGACACCGGCTCATTAAAAACCAACCGTGGATATGCAGGACGGCCTCAGCCGCCGGCCCGGCCAGAGACCTTGCCCTATGTACATAAATGAATTTGGGGTGGTATTTTTTTTTTTTTTATATGTAGGTGGGGCGGTGTTGGGGATTATATTTATTTGGGGGGTTGGGGTTTATATGTATTTGGGGGTTGGGGTTTATGAGTGAGAGTGGGGTAATTGATGCGCAGTGATCCAGGGACGATCCGATCGCTATTTAATGGGGTCAGGAAGGAATTTTTTCCCCACAGCACAGCGGGGGCTATGTTTCGCCTTCCTCTGGATCACTGTGCTGCCGGAGGGGCCTGCAGTGCATTGCTCTGCATGTTACTATATCGCTCTGCAATGTGCTACAGGCCCCTACCAGCAGAGAGATGCATTATTTAAATAAAATACTCTCTTTAATCAAACCTATGTGTAGTTTCTTTTCTATCCGTTTTATCTATTACTCACAGCTAAGTGTTTGTTACCCAGGACGCTGCACTAGTGTCACACTGCCAAGCCTGGGTGTGAGGGAGATTTATAGGGTCACATATATACTTCTGCCAAAGCACAAGTGCAATCAGGAAGCCCCTCTCATCTGTAATGTATTTTATTCCCCACAAAGGTATCTAACAGGTAAAGAAACAGGACGGCTAATGATCAATGTCACAGGAGACCGGGCCATTTACACCTCTTTATCCGGATCATACATTGAGCAAACAAGATAATGAAATAAATTGTACATTTATTCACAGGAGAAGGCAGACACGATGTTACACAAAATACAGCCCAAAACACACTTGGGAACAGGGATAACAAGCTAGACTCTGCTAGGTGCAGGGACTTCCACATCCAGAAGCTTACCCTGAAAACAGTTGCAAAAAGGACAGAAAATATTCCACGCAGATTCTGCTGAAGCAGCACTTTGCCTCTTTCTTGCTGGAAACTTAGAACCTTGAGAGAGTCTGACTATCTGAGGCGCGCAAGGGGTTATAATACCTCTGGTGTTTCATTCCCAAATTACTATGCGCATTCAGAAAGCCTGAGAAATTTCTCGGCAGCTAATCAGAGCAGGGCTCATTTGGCTGCTGATAGCGGGATGGGGCATGGCTATCTGCGGGAAGTCTCCGCCGAGTCTGAGAGGCTGTGGGGGCCCTTCCTTCTGCCCCTCCTTGCTACCAAATGGCCCGACACCTGATATCCTGTGGCTGCTTTGAACTATAGATTCTATGCAGACGGGCTGGCACCGTGAACATATGCCCAGACTGACCGCAGAACCTCATAGTAAACACAGAACACGATACAAAGTACACTTTATTAGAGAATATACTTTGGGGAACCTTATATACGTGTGGGAAATTAGTTGGGGATATCTGGGCTCGAAAACCAGGATACATGAGAGCAAAAACGCACGATAAAAAAAAATCACCCCAGGTTTTTGTTTGCTGCACTCTATATAATCACAAAGATACACGTACGACTCAATAGTCCAATTATAAGTACATATTACACAATACAGCTCAACTCTCTTATAACTGTGTTTGGGGTCCAAAGAATCACATTGCATTATAAACGGCTCGCGTTATAAATAATGTACAATTGTATGCATTGTACAATAAAGTATTTAAGACACCAATAATCATGTAAAGTATTCATAAATAGGAAAATTGGTAACCACGCTTGCATCGCGTTTTAACGGGGTTGAGCTGTATATAGGTGACCAGTAGTAAATGCTCCCCACATAGTAGGTGTTACGCCAGTGCTGCCCGCAGACCAGACCCGTCCCTTATACTGAGGTGGGGACATATATGTGCACGCACCCGCAGCAGAAGGAGCGTGTCTGGAGTGTGGTGTTTGGGGTTGCCTGGCCAGGTGGGAATAGCTGTAGCAATACTTGCCGGTACCGGAAGCAGAGTAGTAGTAGTTGCCGTTAGCCAAGGCCAGGGATAGATGAGGTTCGGAAGGTAGGGGTCCGAGCAGGGGTCCAGGGGCGAAAGAAGCTGCGTTGTCAGGGAGATCCGGGGTCGAGAGCCAAACAGAGAAGTCTGCCGAGTCGTAACCTGAGTAACAAAGACAATAGGGAGAGCCAGAAATAGACATCCACAAGAGAGACTATGTCGAGCGATGTGAGAGAGGTAGGACAGGTACTAAATACTGTGGCTGACCAATGGGAAGTGGAGGCAGGCCTGGAGGAGCTCGAGCTGTCCAGGATTGGTCCCCATAATAGGCCGCCAGGTGGTAAGGTTTAGGGTTAACTGGTAACCAGGGCGGGGGGTGTGGCGTCACTGCAAGAGCAGTGAATAAATTAACTTGTGTCAGCACGCGCTCCGTAATGGGAGGGGATGCGCGCGCAGGGACAATGGCAGGCGCCCGAGCACCAGCTGTACGCGGAGCAGCGGCAGCCCGACGGAGAGGACGGGGGAGCCCCCCCACCACTGCGGTCGGGCGAGGATGGAGCCCCACAGCAGCGGGAGCCGAAAGAGGTGATGGGGGGGGGTCACACTGCGACCGCCGTGACCCCGAGTCCTCACAGTACCCCCCCCCCCCTTTCAGGGTCGGCCTCAGGACGATCCTTCCATGGTTTGGATGGAAACTTTTTCCGGAAGCGTTTAAGAAGTCCTGGTGCGTTAATGTCGTTAAGAGGTACCCAAGACCTTTCCTCAGGTCCGAAGCCCTTCCAATGGACCAAGAAATGGACTTTACCTCTGGAGAGACGGGAATCTAGTATGGCTTGGACCTCGTACTCTTTGTTGCCCTGTATGATCACTGGATCAAGTTTAAGAGTGTGATCCGGTAATAAAGGACTAGAGATGAACGGTTTGAGAAGTGATGTATGAAAAACATTAGGAATTCTCATGCAAGGAGGTAGTTGAAGGCGGAAGGCCACCAAGCTAACCTGCTCCACGATAGGAAATGGACCCAGAAACCTAGGTGCCAATTTTTGGGAAGGAGTTTTGAGGTGGATATTCTTGGTAGACAACCAAACCTTATCCCCTGGCTTGTAACGGCGCAGGTCGGCGATGACGGTCAGCCTGGCCTTTCGAAGTCAGGGAGGCATTTTGAAGTGCTGATTGAATTTTAGCATAGAGAAACGGGAGAACAGCTGTTCACCAACCAGGTGCTCAAGAGGTTAACAGTCACTGGATTGTATGGCAATCAATAAGCGTGGTAGGTCAGGGCAACACTCTTGAGTAATGATGTAAAGTCTCCCAGCAATTGGCTCCGTATAGGGCACAAATAAACATTGAGTTAGAGAGACTCACGGTTAGCAGAGTGGTTGATGCCGAGCCTCATAGATCCTTGTTGTACCGCCAACCCGTCTAGCAACGTATCCGTCGCACAGGGCGGTCACCTGACCGGCGGTGATGACGTCCTCAGGGACAACAAAGCAGCAACCCGGCGTGCGATCCGTTGTAGACAGCAGAAGAACTCCACCCTCAGGAGGCAAGAATCAGCGCACAGCCGTAGGACAAACGAAGAGATAGCGTCTGATGGTGACTAAAAAAAGTTTATTTGGTGCAGAGTATA
>WSYH01006779.1:0-36214 GCA_036426205.1 Ascaphus truei
AAGAGTGAATTATGCATTTGTGTGCACAGACACAGTATAACGAAGAACACAGTGATGTTAAACATTACTGTGACAAAGAATGACTGCGGGTGTGCTTTGTGGTTATGCATGTTAACCCATTGTTTGAAAAAAGATTCGAACATACATTCAGCTTTCAACTATAGGGGAAAGATGTTGAATGCTTTGTAAACTAGAAGGTTGCAGTGTGTGTTATTTGGAAGATCATTACACATAATCCCTTCATGCAGGTCAAGTGGTGTATGTTGACTCATAATGATGTAAGCCACGATAGCTGAGCCAATACATGTTTCCAAACACACACACATATATATATATATATATATACATAGAGGTAAACCCCGTTATAGCGTGACCCGTTATAACGCGAAATCGGTTATAACGCGGTTTTCACGTGGCTCCCGTTTTTTTAAAATTATTTAAAAAAAAAAATAATTTTTTTTGGGGTGGTTGGGCAAAATTGGGACAAAACATCCCCCCCTGCTCACAGCCCCCCCCTTGCTCAAAGTACACCCTGCTCACACAGAACCCCCCTGCTTACAGTACCCCCCCCTCTCTCACAGTATCCCCCCCCTGCACACAGTACAGTACCCTCCTGCTAAAAATATCCCCCCTGCTCAAACAGTAACCCCCTCCCTAACCACAGTAACCCCCTTCTCAAACACGGTGTTCACACGGTGTTCTGTGGGCGCTCTGTGTACTCACTGCAGCTTGTGAGATGTGGGCTGCCTGTTCCCCCTGCTCCTCTGCAGTTCCATTCCAGCGGGGTCATGTGACGTCACGACACATGGCTCATGTAAACAAAGCAGGGACGCCATAGTCTCTTCTTTGAAAGCCGATCCCATGCACATGCACAGTGCGATCGTAACACAGCAGTGATATGCTGGGCATTCCTAACACTAACAGAGACGGGGAGCAGAGCTGCCAGATGCCAGGTAAGAGCTGTGTGTGGTTGCCGCTGCCCCACCGGGTCTGGGAACGCTGGGAGAGTTCTCAGCTTTCCCTCCGGCAGACGCGGTAGCACTGATGCAGCGGCCATTTTTTTTCTCATGGCGGCCATTTTGTTTTTTCGCGACCCCGTTACTAACGAGGTGGTCTCGGGTGGACCCCGAGGACTGCGCTATAACGGGGTTCCCCTGTATATATATATATATATCTATATATATATAGATATATATAGATATACATAGAGATATATATATATATAGAGAGAGAGAGAGAGAGAGAGAGAGAGAGAGAGAGATAAACAGATAAACAGATATATATGTAGGTATGCTTATATTTTGAACAAAGAAGGCTAGATTGAGAAACAGCAAAAGGAGAGCCAAATGCTGTGGGGGCTCTAAAGAAACAGGCTTGGAGTCAAAGGCAGAAATCTCAAATGTCTGAAGGGCAGCAGTGATTACACTTGCTCCTGTAAAGGGTTTAGAGAAAAGTGCACTGGTCTCTGAAATGGGCGTGGGAGAGTTACTGCTAGGTACTACAACATGATTACGAAACTTTGACAAAGATAACATTGACTCAGAAACTGGAGCTTTAGATGCAATGGCAGAAAACTCAGACATATCACATACTACAGGGGAATCAGAGAAAGGGAAGGTTGCTATTACATCAGGGGTTTTAACCGCCGTACAGGTTAACACGGGAGGTGCTGGAGAATCATTAGATGCAATAACAGGAATTTGGCACTTTGCAGGGAAAGGAGATAAAGGTAAATTTGACTTGGAAACCTGATCTATCAATGCAGGAAAGGAAGGCTCTAAGGAAAGAGATTTAGAGACATAGGCAGGGATTTCAGCCTTCTGAGAAACTGTAGGGGTAACACTAGGTGCTGCAAAGGTTTTAGAGACAGGGACGCTGGTCTCTGGAGTGGGAACTTTAGTTGGGGCAGAGCGGTGAAAGCAGTAAATCCCAACAGGCTCGGTAGCTTGAGCTTTAGGAGGAGCATATTATGCAAAGTCTGTCTTTAAACACAGATGTTGAGTAGTAGCATGGGTTAAAGCAGATCCTGATGTTCTATGATTGTATACAATGATGTGACATCCATGGTGACCCATCTAAATCCATCCTTCCATACAATGTTCTGTAATGTAATTAGTAAGGCCGTGGTATCTTGAATGAAAGAAGGTAAGCTACGAACAATTGGCTGCAAGAATCTATCAACATACCGGGAAACACCATCCCCCAAAGACCCAAAACTGGAGATGATGGGTCGCCCCTGGGGGTTCTCCAGTGATTTGTGAATCTTTGGGAGATGGTGAAACACCGGTATGATAGGAGACTCACACTCCAGGAATCTTTTCTCCTTAGAACTCAGAACATACTGCACCGACACACTTTATTCGAGCAAATACCCAGTATGTACCTGGCAGATACCTGGAATGCGCCGCTCCTCACCTCTGACAAGCCCCGTTGCGTTTGCCTTCCCAGCCTGGGTTCATGCCTGGCTGACGGGCGGCTATATATATATATAGAGAGAGAGAGAGAGAGAGAGAGAGAGAGAGAGAGATAAACAGATAAACAGATATATATGTAGGTATGCTTATATTTTGAACAAAGAAGGCTAGATTGAGAAACAGCAAAAGGAGAGCCAAATGCTGTGGGGGCTCTAAAGAAACAGGCTTGGAGTCAAAGGCAGAAATCTCAAATGTCTGAAGGGCAGCAGTGATTACACTTGCTCCTGTAAAGGGTTTAGAGAAAAGTGCACTGGTCTCTGAAATGGGCGTGGGAGAGTTACTGCTAGGTACTACAACATGATTACGAAACTTTGACAAAGATAACATTGACTCAGAAACTGGAGCTTTAGATGCAATGGCAGAAAACTCAGACATATCACATACTACAGGGGAATCAGAGAAAGGGAAGGTTGCTATTACATCAGGGGTTTTAACCGCCGTACAGGTTAACACGGGAGGTGCTGGAGAATCATTAGATGCAATAACAGGAATTTGGCACTTTGCAGGGAAAGGAGATAAAGGTAAATTTGACTTGGAAACCTGATCTATCAATGCAGGAAAGGAAGGCTCTAAGGAAAGAGATTTAGAGACATAGGCAGGGATTTCAGCCTTCTGAGAAACTGTAGGGGTAACACTAGGTGCTGCAAAGGTTTTAGAGACAGGGACGCTGGTCTCTGGAGTGGGAACTTTAGTTGGGGCAGAGCGGTGAAAGCAGTAAATCCCAACAGGCTCGGTAGCTTGAGCTTTAGGAGGAGCATATTATGCAAAGTCTGTCTTTAAACACAGATGTTGAGTAGTAGCATGGGTTAAAGCAGATCCTGATGTTCTATGATTGTATACAATGATGTGACATCCATGGTGACCCATCTAAATACATCCTTCCATACAATGTTCTGTAATGTAATTAGTAAGGCCGTGGTATCTTGAATGAAAGAAGGTAAGCTACGAACAATTGGCTGCAAGAATCTATCAACATACCGGGAAACACCATCCCCCAAAGACCCAAAACTGGAGATGATGGGTCGCCCCTGGGGGTTCTCCAGTGATTTGTGAATCTTTGGGAGATGGTGAAACACCGGTATGATAGGAGACTCACACTCCAGGAATCTTTTCTCCTTAGAACTCAGAACATACTGCACCGACACACTTTATTCGAGCAAATACCCAGTATGTACCTGATTCGTGGGACTAGCCGAGCTCGAATAAAGTGTGTCGCCAGTGTATAGAACATCGCCCAGTTCTAATAATTCTTTCAGCTCACCCAAATATTCTCTGGTAGGGTCAGTCCTTAGTTTTGCATAGAACTTGGTATCGCTCAATAGTCTCAATGCTTCCTCTCTGTACTTAGTTGATGATTGCACTACTATTGCATCCCCTTTGTCGGCATTTTTTTTATCGTTATTGATTTATCTCTCTTCAATATATCCAGATCAATTCTCTCTTGTTTGGAGAGATTGTCACTCATTATTGAGGATGAAGAGCCTTTGGACAGTAGTCTCAGGCCTCTATCTACCAAACCCTCAAAGGTAGATACGTATGAGCCCTTTGAATTGTAAGGGATAAATGATGATTTTTTCTGGAGACCTGAGTCGGTATGGTCAAAAAAAGGGGGGTCAACAGGGGTGTCAGTATATCCTTCATCAAACAAACTTTGTAAGTCACAGTTAAATACATCTTCAGCAAAAGAATAACTGTTGCAAGTAGATACATTATTTACAGTCCCAGGTGTATCAACATTAGTTATAACATTGGAATTTGAAACAGAATTCACATCTTTTGAGAAAAGCTTTTTCAGTGCGAGTTTCCTTGTATATTTCTGCAAATCAATAATTGTAGTAAACAAGTCAAAATTTTCTTGAGGCGCAAAGTTCAGTCCTTTATCTAGCAGCAAAGTCTGATGTGGAGTTAGAACGGTATCAGAAATATTTATAATATTGCTTTCATCGGGATCTAAGAGTATTTTTTCCTCTTGTTTTCTGAGCCAAACTGTCTCTCGATTTTTCTTCCCCCTTCTACATTTTTTCCGTTTTTTGACTGAGTATCAACATTTGTAGACGTAGATCTAGAGCTATCCTCTCTAGAGCTCGCAATGTATGTTTTGTTAAAATAACCACCCTCTGTTTCCCTCTTGCCAGATTGATCATGTTTGGAAAAAGAGACAGATGGTCTGTCATTAGCGTCTGATGAGTCTGTGTCAAAACTAGCCCTACGGTCTTGATATGTTGTTTTGAGAATAGACCTTTTATTAGATGTTGGGGCAATAATTTCTTCCTCAGAGGACCATCTGCGGGGTGTTGAGTGTGAGGGGGTTCTAGATCTAGGAAAATCACGAGTGGGGGGAGGTCTCTCCCAAAAATAGACCTGATTTCTTTCATAGTCCAATGGCGGCCATTTTGTTTTTTCGCGACCCCGTTACTAACGAGGTGGTCTCGGGTGGACCCCGAGGACTGCGCTATAACGGGGTTCCCCTGTATATATATATATATATCTATATATATATAGATATATATAGATATACATAGAGATATATATATATATTTCTTTTACTTCTGAAACTTGTTGAATTCGCCTCCAAGGGGCCAACTATTCTTTTTATAAGCTAGATCTGCGTGGGTTGCATATAATCCTGGTACGGGGGGATTAAGCGGGGCAAACGAGTGGGAGCGAAGTGGAAACGAGTGGGGAAGAATGGCCTCAATCCTGAGGGGGGGGGGGGGGAACAAGGTTTCATTAGGAGATTTAAGTTCATTGGGCCCTTAAGTCTAATGTTAATGCCCCGGCCATTTTTTCAAAGAAGTTGTTAATGAGGATATTTTCCGGGATTCTCCTGAACACCTCTTTTGTCATCCCGTTCTACCTTGATGACATTTCTAATTTCTTCTCTACGTCCCTTTCTGAACATATCAAGCTTTACAACTAAACTGATTTTCTTATCTCGGCTCCGTGGGAAAAAAAAAATTCAAACCTTACGCCCAAAACTTTCTAGAGGGAAATTGTGGCCAGTTTTCTTCAACCAGGGACTTCCACGGGACTTGCCTAGGGGATTTTTAACATTATCTTGGGGGGACTTCTGGTTTTTAACTATGGAAGGCCTTTGCCAAAGCTTTAAGGGAGTTTCTGGGGGGAACTGGGGCCCACCAAACCTATTCTTTCTCAAGGCAACAGTCCAAGATTTTCTGAAGAATTTCGCGGAAACTCCTATCGCAGGAACGAATTTCATTCGAGACCTTTTCTACCCACCCACAATTACAGCCCCCTGACCACAAGCTTTAACCAAGGGAAAGGGGAACATGCTGGCTGCATGGGCCAACCCCACCCAGCAAGTCCGGGATTTTGATATTTTTAAAAAAAAAAACTTTTGTCTCACAAAACCCATCCTAATTCAATCATGCCCCCCCAAACTTTACCTTTTCCCACCTTGGGGAAGTTGGAGCCTGGCAATCGATGGTTGGGGGGGGGGGCCAACAGTGCTTATTATTTTCTCAGAGGGGGAGTCACCCACAGAAACATTGCTTACATCCTTGTGACTTTTTTTCAAAAAGATTTTTCGTCAACCACAAGAACTTATGGGGGACGTCGGGTGAATCGGGAAGAGTCATTAGCTATTTAAAAAACTCGCTCTGTCAGGGAAATGGGGGAAGCACCTACTGGGAAAGGGTACGGGAAGGGAAAAATTCCCAATTTACCATTTCCTCACAGGGGGGGACCTAAGAACTGCTGTATAAAATGTGAGAGCGGGCCCGTCGTTCTTTGGAAGGCTCGTTTTTCAGCTTGCTGGGGTCACTTTTTTTTTTTCATTGAATTTAAACTAAATTCACTCTCTTTTATTCCGGGGGTGGGTATTAAAAGAATTTGAAAGCGGAACCTCCCCCCCTATCTCGGCCCGTTCACAGCCAAAAGACAAACGGGGGGGGGGGACAAAGGAAGCCAATCTGACAATTTATTCCTTCCCATCTTAGTACACTACGTCCGGCAAAAAATCTTTCGTTAGGATGTCCTGGATTGGACAATTTTGGCTAAAACCCAATATCATATTTCCGGGAAGGGCTAGCGGTCCCCGGGGGGGGTGGGACGGGTTGTTTGTAGGCGGCCTAAACACATGTGGTTTTGCAAAGAAAAGGGAAACATTTTGGAAAATGGAGTCATTCATCTTAAATCAAAACAAACCAGCCGGTCAATCCCGGTTACCCGAAAGATCTTAATTATGTTCTTCATTTTTAAACAAAACTTTTTGTTGGTGGGGCCTACTATGGCAAAAAAAGGTTCCACCAAAATATTTGGCCAAAGTCTTGGTTTCACATTGCACCGTAAAAAAAGAAAAGCTCTCGCAACCAAAATCCACCTGAACTTAAAACGGGGGGCCCCTGCCCAATTTACCAAGACCGGTTTGGAAGTCACTTTGTTCATTGGACTTTGGGAACTTATTTGTTTTGGAATTACCTCCTGGCAAGGTGATAAATGGAAAACACCATTCTTCGTTGTAGTTGGATCGTTTTTTCAAACAATTTGTTCTTTGCATTTTTCATTCCCTTAAAAGGGGGGCCTTTCCCCAAATTCGGCCAACAACTAAGCAGGATATTTTTTTAACCAAATTAAAATCCTTTCGTGCAATGCCATGGAAGTACCCCCCGAAAACAAAGGTCTCGATTCGAGAGGTTTTCCTTCCAACAATATTTCCCTTGTTTCCAAAAGTTTTGGCGAACGAACTTTTTTCCCAGAGGGAATGGGCAATCTCTTAAATTTTTCTCATCTGGGGTATTTCACCCTCAGGACCAAGGTCAAAACCGAAGGGACAAAAAATCCAAAACCCTTGGAACAGTCCACTTTTCGGGAATTATTCCGGACACCCCAAGATGACTGGGTTAGATCTTTCTTCCCTGGGCAGGGGAATTTTTTGGCCACCCACCCAAAAACTCTCTAAGGACTATGGGAGTCTATTTTCACAAGAAATCCCCCATTCTTTATTTTAAATACGGATTTTTCATCCCTGCCACACATTTTCCCATCACTTCCACTTTTATTCCGGGGGGGGGGGTTCCCCAAAGCGGACTGGACAAAACAGGGGGGGGGAATCAATTCTTTGCAAGGGGAAATCCTGGAGGACAGGAATCCAAAAGGACTCTTGGGAGGAGGCTACTCGCAGGACCAAAAAATCCCAGGGGAGGGTTTTTCATCATCGCCTAACATTTTATGAAGGAGAAGGGGGAGGGAAATCCCAATGCACCAAACTTTCACATCCAGGTAGGGATTGCAAAAGAGAGAGACATTTAAAAAACCATTTTCTTCCCATTTTACGTTTAAAAATTGTCGCGCAAACCAATACAGACTTTCAAAACCAGGAGACAGCGTGTGGCTTTCCTCGAGGGGAAAACATCAGGCTCAAAGATCCACCCACTCTCAAATTGGCTCCAAGATTTTGGGCCAATACCACTATTCCTGGAGAAAAGGTTAATCCGGTTGCGTTACGCACTTCAACTTACCATCAATTCTATGAGGATACATTCTATTTTTTTCCATTATTTCTCTCCTTAAAAGGCCTGAATTTTCCAAAGGTTCTCACTTTACAGGGGACTCCTATTATACTCCTTCCCTCCCAGTCATGACGTTCACAGGGGAACAAGAAGAAAATGAGGTAGAAATTCGATTAATTGATTCCAAGGGACATTTCTTAGAGGAGCGGGGTTGGGTAAGGATTTGGTGATATTGGAAGGGGGGTTGCGGACCAGAAGAATGATCCTGGATTTACCCATCACGCAAAAAATAAATGCTCCCCCAATTTCTCATAAGACGTTTCATGCCAAAAAGTTGTTACTCTCTTCCAAAGACCATTAATTGTGGAGTTGAATAATTTAAGTGGGCCGGCTCCTCCAAAGGGGGGAGGTACGGTAAGGAATCTTTGAGCGCGTGCCCCGTGGGCGCTTCTCCCTCCATCCTGTCGGCTCGAGCAAACCCTGTTGTCCCCTTTACAGGCGTGTGCCAAACTCACGAGGAGCTTTTGTTGTGACAACGCAGAGTTGGCCGGCAGCCCCCCCAGTTTTACAGCGTTGCATTTCAAACGCATTGTTTGTTTTCGCGCGGGCACACAACACCACGTGGCGCATGTGCACCGCTTCCCCAAGCTGACGTAAGACTTTACTCTCATCCCGACCAACCCTGTTCTCTCGGGCAACCCCCAACTTCCTCCTATCATTGCCTCTGATGGAAGTCCGCACCTCTTTACTCATTTCCCCTCTAATCTCATGGTTTCTCTTGCTTTCTCCCAATTATGGCTTTCAGCTGTTGCCACTGGCACTTTGGGGAGGGGCCATAGTTCCTTGGTTAGCTTTTGTTTCTCCCCACTTTTCCTGGGTTTTCCTTGGCCTTTTGGGTCCTTGCTCTTGTGGTTACTATGCTTTGCTTTAAGATGATTTTCTTTCCTGTTAACGGACCTCAGCTTGATTTCTTGGGGACCTTCCGCACTCTGGGCTTAAAGGGACCGCATAGCTTTCCTCTGACCTTTCTGCAGTGCTATCCAATCAGGACCGCGGGGCTTACGGGGAACTTGCTACGTTGTTTCTTTACTGGCGCCAAACCCCTGACCCCACGGGCTATCGGAGGGAGACTCTGACCATTCTAACGGCCCCTTACCTCGACCTTCGGGCAGTATCAAGACCCTCCTCTAATCTTCTGCCAATTTCCCTTACCCGGCCGCCTGGGACCATCCACTTCTCCGATGTTTGCCCCCCGTAGCTTTGGTTGGCCATTTATTAACCCCCAATTTCACCCTACTCAGTACTTGGGGTTTCCCGCCCTTTTTTATTTGAAGCCACCAAAAAGCGTTAACATTTTACTCTCTTCTGGTCCCCTAACTCCTTCTTCGCCGCTATTATTTTAAACAAATATGTCATTCCCAAAAGGAGCGATAGATGCAATCTAAGGTAAAAAAATCCCCATTTAAAGCACAGGAATGATTAATTTTAGTTGTAGACCTTATTGAGTGGGAAAGAAAGATTAATAATAATTCTATTATATATGATCCTTCTGAGGACAACAAATAATAAAACATGGTAAATAAAATATTTTTGGGGTCATCAGGAGACATTGATATGAAAAAAAAAAAACCCCCTCTTCAGGCTTTTTTATCACACCATACAGAGCACAAGTGGTCTGTCAGTCGGAATGGTTATATTTTTGTAGCAGGAAGGCCCTTACAGGGCATTGGGGTTCCCAATTCTTCCTTGGAAGGGAAATTGAAACATACATTCCATGGGGGAAAGGGTGTTGGGGGGGGGGGGGGGGGGGGGGGGGGAAAGCGGACATTAGGATTTTGTTTTGGAGCTTTGTCCCTTTTTCAAATACACTTTGTAGGCAAAGAAAATAGAAAAACCCATAATCAAACTAAAAAAGACACAGGATTTGTTAACTAATCTAAATACAAGGGGCATTCTGAAACTTAGAAGCAAAAAAAAACACGTTTCCGAACTCATTTAGATTTCAGGAATGGTTTTTAATGGGTCAAAAATGGGGGGGACCTGGAAAAACTTGAAACTTGGGGGAGGGGAGTACATTTTTTAAAACTTAATTTAAGGGCTAAGTAAACAGCATAAAAATTCTGAGTTAGCTTCTAAAACAATAAAAAAGCTATATGCAAGAAGATATATAAGGGCTTTTGCAAATAATTGAAAGTAATATAATAAGAAGTGTGTCCTTGTGTGTGATTGTGTATAGTTGGCGGCTCTGCCGCATAATGAGGGGGCGAAGAACACAGAACGGCCCGGGAGGTGGTTATATTAGGTGTGTTGTAGTTGAGCTTTACTATTATTAGAATATTATCTAGGATGAAATATTGGATAAAAGTTTCAGGGGCTCTATATGTTATTTCTTACTGCTTTATTTTGGGAAAAAAAGCATTTGGAATTGACAGTGTTGTTAATTCCACTTTTGGAATCGGTCTTTACCAAGTATAATAATTTATTCCATGGGACAAAGTTAGTATCTTCTAAAGGATTTGGAAAATTTATTGGAAACTTCCCAAATGGAGAGGATAAGTTGAGTAAAAACAAATGAGATGGATTTTGTGTGAAGGTGTACTTAATTTAAAGTTCTTCCAAAAAACAAAAAACAAAAAAATAAAATGGGGGGGGGGGGACAATTTTATTTCGTGCCCAAATTTACACAAAGGGGGCACATTTTCATTAAAATTTGCATATTAATTGTTGGGTAATGTGATCCAGGGGTCCACCATGACTCTGTATGTTACCATTTCAGCATTTATTTGTAAACTAAAATAAGAAAGGTTCTCACTCTGGAACACACTAACTCGGGGTGGTGGGAAGTGGACAAAGCCGGGACAATAAGAATAAAAGGCGTATGGTTTTCACATCCTAGTGTCGGCGGTCCTTGTTGACGTTGAAAGGCCAGTCAACACAAGGGGCAGGTGGGACTTTTATTGGTTGAAGAGGAAGGACAGGGGTTTGTAGCAAATTACGCGTGTTTTGGGGATCTGTTTTACACTTGACAGAAAAAAAAAACCTATTTACACAAAGGAAGGGAAGGAAAGGAAAAAACTTTCGCGCGCACCCCATTTCGGGGCTATGAGCCCAAAGGTGGTTGAAAAAGATGAAAGAAAGTCGCCTAACTAAATAACTGTGCACTTTGAAAAGACATGCCCAAAATCCTTTAGTCATAAATTATGAATCCTTAATGTGGTTCTGTCCAAGAGAAAAACGTTCCGGGAGGGGTGGAAGGGAAAAGGGCCAAGGATCGTCGCGGGAGTGGGCCCCAGGCTCCTACCAGTCAAGTGGAATCTTAAATTATCTGCTTCAATATGGCTGGGAATAAATGCCATTCAATTTAGAACATTGTTGTTGTTTGCTACTGTAAGATTAGGGGAGGGGGGACATTAGGGGCATCGTTAAGTTAAAACATTTGGAACGATTTAAAACAAAATCTAAGCAACAAAGTTTATAAAACTTCTCACCCCACCCTTTATCTTTGAGAGGGCCCAAAATCCACCCAGACTGCCAAAGACTTTGGAAAAGTAGTGGATTGTACACAAGTGACCTGGGAAAAATTTTTAAACGGTAGGTACCCCGACGCTTTTTCAGATACCGGGGACAATTACCCCGGGGGGGAACCCGGCAACTGAAAAAAAGTGGCCCGGCCAAACAGAGGATGTCAAAGGAGTAGAAAGTAGGCTGAAAATAATAATCAGCTTCACTTAACCTGCACGCCGGGGCAAAATGGTGGAAGGTGGAGTGGAGAACCCCGCCCCCCCCGGGGGGGACCGGGGTGAGGAAGACCGCGACGGAAACCATTACAGGAAACAGCCAGCAGAGGTCCTGTAGGGCGGGCGGACAAAGGACACAAAGGAAAGAAGTCTGTTGTTTTTCACAAGGCCGGCGCGGGAGGGGGGAAGCAGGGAGAATCCATTTTACACACAGGCAGATGACCAGTGTGAAAGCCGGGGGAACCATGTTGGGGGGGACAGGAGGAAGTAGAAGGGGAGACAGTGTTGACTTGATTGGAAAGATAACAAAAAAAAAAAAAAAAACTGTGTTTACAAACAAAAACGCCCCAAACAAAAAAGTTGAGTGAGAATGTTTTTATACATGAAAAAAAAACACCCTCCTAACTTCCTGTTGGGAATAGATTGTGATTGTGGGTAAAGTTCTAATAAGTGTGGGGGGATCCTACTATGGTATAAAGCGCTTTTTGATTCCATTAACCCTAGGAGTTTGGAGGAGAGTAGTATATGCAAACCCACTTCAGAGTTCAAAAGATTATTCCTACAAGAACTCACTATGTAACATATAACTCTTGGAGAAACAACATTTGCTAGGGGCCAATCAGGGGATCCTCTGTGTGTGCAATAACAAGCACGGAGGGGAAGAAGTGGGATTCATAAACCCCACAAAGGAGAAAAAGAATGGAGTAAATTTTCAGGCGGATCGGGCTGCTGCCTTGGAAAACAAAAGGGTTAAAGGCCGGGGGTGACCTTGTGCTATGCCCGTAAAACAAAATACTGTAATGGCCTATAAAAATTTGCAAAGGGTAATGCTCTTAACGGCGTTTCCCCACACGGGCTAACCGCGGCTTTATCAAAAAGGGAGTGACACTAATACCACTATGAAAAAATGGGGGAAGCTACCAATAAATAACCCACAAAGTTCCCATGATCCGTGGGGGGACCAAAAAATCGGGCACTCCAAAAACAACAAAGAGAAACGTTCCAACCACCTGGGGTATCCGTAAACCCGGCCCTCTGTTTCCACAATCATAGGTGAGGGATGTGCGGCACGGGAGCAGAGGAGTCTGGGAAAAGGTGAAGGGCCCCTCCGGCATTGGGGGGGCGTCTTCCTGGTCGCTTGTTGTATACATTTGCCATTGGCTTTCAATAAGCTCCCTTTTTTGACAAAACTATATACATATATATTCTGTGGGGGAGGCAAGGGTTTCACACAAAAAATGAAGGCATGCTTGGGGGGTTCTGTTGTGTTGTGTGTTAAATTGTAAGGTGTCTGGCAATATAAAATTAAAAAACACCCCCTCCTCCCTCTCTTTGACATATCTATCCAAGGAAATGGAGGACTCCCCCTGAAATGGCGATATTTTGCATCAGGGGTTTCGGGGTTTGCCATGGGTTTCTGTGAGGAAAAAAATGGCTTTGGGTTTTTGGAATTTAAAGGGGCACCAAACCAAAGCCCTTAGTTTTGCAATTTCCCAGTTTGGGGCAGCAGGGATTCCAAGGATATTTTATATGGGTGTGGACAGATAGCCCTTTTTTGGTAATGTAAAAAAAAGGTGGAATTCTCAGGGGTTATTGGGACAGGAGTTGAAATGGGGAGGAGGGGGGGGAGGACACCTGGGGTTGGTTTTGTTTGGTTAGATTCAATATCCCCACCTGCTAAAAGTGAGGTAATAGAATGAGTTAAGCCCCGCTATTAACGGAGTGTTTCATTTCTCTTTTGCTTCGGGGAAAAGGTTTGGTGGCTAACTTTTGTAATCAAAAAGAATTCTTTTTCTAGAGGAAGGGGTTTTTGGTTGGTACACCAACCCACGCGCGTCCAGGGGTCTCTCTAACAGTATAAAATTGGGTCAGTTACAATTATGGGATTAAGCTCATTGTTCAGTGGAAAAAGAAAGAGGGAATAGATTCCCAGGTGAAAAGCCAAATAGGGGCCCGGAGCACAGAAGAAAAAAAATTAATCTGAAAAAGTCCAGACAAAAGCAGGAAAGGGGAACTACATGGAAAGAAAGGACCCCAAAACATGACCAAACCCACCCTTCCTCTTGTTTCTTGAAGTCAGGGACAACCGCTGGAAAGGGACTACATGGAAGAAAAGGACCACAGGGACAACCCACCCCGTTCCTTTTCTGAAGGTCAGGACAAAGCTGGAAGGGGGGGAAACTACATGGAAGGAAAGGACAAACACGGGGGACAAACCCCCACCCTTCCTTGTTCTGAAGTCAGACCAAAGGGCAGGAAGGGGGACTTAAACCATGGGACAGGATGGACCCAAAACGATCACCCCCACCCCTTTCCTTGTTTCTTTGAAGTTCAGACTTTTAAACTTTTCATTGAAGTGAAAAATTTGGCACTTTAATTTCAAACTGAGCCACAAAAACTACAAAGGAGGTTGGGTTGGGGGGGGGGGAAACTGTTGGCATCGACGCTTCCCTTTAAACTATAAGGGGAAAAACAGGAAAAACTGCAGCTTATTTCAGGAGGGGGGAAAAAAAATTTAAATATTTAAAAGGCATTGGAATACACCATGAGGGGGAAGGTTTGTGATTGTTTGAAAAGCTAGCAGGGGGAACAAGGAAAAAATAATCCAACCTAATACTGTTGGGAAATGTATATTCCCCAATCTCTATACAAAGGATTTTTCCTTAATTGGGGCCCAAGGTTATATGGGGGAAAAATGCCCAGCCATAAACAACACCAAGGGGATTTCAAGTAGCCAAACATTAATATAGCAGACAAATGCGAAAATTAAAACAAAACTTTCTGGTTCCACAAAGATAGAGAAAGATTGTAAATTTTAAAGATGATTGGAAAACCAAAAGCTTGAAATGCATAGGCCATTTTTCTAACATTCAGGAAAAATTGTATGTATTAGTAGGGTTTGGATTTAAAAAACAAGTGAAGAGGGGTAGGTATTCTGAAAATGGGGGGGGATCAATAATATGTTCAAGGCTCATAAATAGGATGGGGAAAAAGCCCTACAAGCAGTTTGTCAGAATGAAGCAGGTTACAAACATTATTACAGTGGGCTTTGTTATGGGCCCAGGCCCCAAAAAAAACTATATATAGGGTGCCCAAATGTGGAAGGCTTTTTCCTGCCCCAAAAACCCAAGGTTGTTACCCCAAAATTTTAATTTGTTGTATTGTTTGAGGGAAATGTGTGTGGTAACCCCCTGTGTTCGAGAAACTCTAATTCAATAACGGGCCTTAATGGGTAAAACAAAGTGGGGGCGGCACACTGGTTTATTGCCCTCCTCCTCAATTTTGTGTCTTGGTAAACCAAGTGATATCATCATAGGGAAGAGATTTGAAGGGGGATATGGTGGGGGGGGTGTGGGGGGTATGGTTATATATAGCTTCCCCCACCCCAATTTAGAAATCCAGGTTCTTCAGGAGTTTCCGACTGTGGGTCCCTCATTGTGTGTGAGCCTGCAAAATAGGTTTGTATATACGAAAGTGTATTAAAAAAGTGTACTGGGGTTCACTGTTTGTTGTTTTTTACTTTTCCGGTGCAAGGCGGACCCACAGGCGGGCATCGGCAAAAACATCACGTGATGTCCCTTTGTCATTTTGGCAAAGTTGATGCATTTGGATGCCATGATTTGAAGGGGGACCATTGTTGCAGGGAGGAGAGAGTGGGGGAATCAGGGAGAGATGCCGTGGAGAAGGTAAAGAAGTTACAGAAGGGGGCCTCACAGGCTCTACCATCGGCAATTTCAGTTTTTCCATTGTTGTTGGGGGAAGAGGAGCGCCAGGGGCCTCTGACCGTGATGTTTTTATGTGCGATTCACACTCTGTGTTCCAGGAAATATTGAAACAACGAGGAAAGTAACCTCTCAATGTATGAAATTCCTGTTAAAAAATTTTTTGATAAAATAAAAAAATAAAAATCACGACGGCACCGGTTTTTTGGGGAAAAGGTATTGGTTGTCAGTTTGGGGGGGGCTTTTCTTTTTTCCAAGTGTGAATTCTGGGTCAATTTGCCCCTGGGGGACACCGTGGAAGAAAGGGTTATTCTTAAATCTTCTTTTGGATATTCCTCTCCACCAAAATTTGGGATATTTTAGTTAGTTTTCGCTTTGGGAAGAACAAACATTTTACAGTGCTAAAAAGCAAGCTTCAGTTTGTAGACGGGGGACAAAATTGTTCTTTGTGTGTAATTCGTTTACCCATTAAGTGTTTGTTGACTGGCTATTGGGCCAATAAATAAATTATGGGCCCTGCCCTGAAAAACCAAAACTGTTTAAGAAATAGGGTTTTTGGTATGTATTTTATTATTTATCTGTGATTGATAGGTAGAAAGTCTAGAAAAAGTTTGCAAGGCCATGGTATTTTTACCAAGTGAATTTTCAGATTTCCTATCATTTTTGATGCATTACCCATGGACAACGAGGACCGGGTCACATTGATTTTGCCGTTGTTTTTGTTGTAATTGGGAAAAAGGAGGACGTTTAAGGGGAACAACAAGATTAATCGGACCGAAACGCCAATATTTTTGTATTCCAATTCCCACCACCCCTGGCTGAATAATTTTCCGTTATTCATTGTTGTATGTTTAAATTACTCCCTTTGACGGAAGAGGGCCTGTAGGTTGAGGGGACAGGATAGACGCCAACAGGATGCGGGTGGAACCTTTAACGGATTGGGTTTATTTGCTGACCAAACAGCAAACCCAAAAAACCATTGGGGGGTTCTACTGTCTACGCCTCTTTAAGGCAAAACACAAAAAAAGGGGAATAAAAATTAAATATCTTTAACTTTAATGTTAAGGTAGATAAAAAATAAAAAAAACATGCAGGGTTCCCCTAAGCTAACGGGCGGTGGCCAACAAACCTGGTTGCCCCAGAACCAAAAAACAATAAAAATTTAAACACCAGTATGAGGAAAGTTAGCAAACCAAAAAACAGTGAAAGTCTATCTGACCATTGTTGGCAGGGGGGATTTCCTTCACAGGGTCTCTGTGTCCGGCTCCTTCCACTCCTTTTTCAGGGAAATTGACGGTTTATGGGGCGAGGAAGCAATCTTTTTTTTACGCCTGGGTGTTGTGGATTCCCAGCTTGGGGGACCCCAACAAGGCCTGCGTTCCTTTCAGGTCCTATGGTCCCCCCATAAAAACAGCCCCAGGCTCTTATGGGATGGTGGAAGAAGTTCAACTTCCTCTCTCTCTCTCTAGAGGGGGAAAAAAGCAGGTCTTTCTCTGTGCTCTTTGACAGGGGGGATTTTCCTGACTTTCACTGCCTTGCTTTCATCAGGAAGGTTTCATTGTCCACCACCTTCCATATTCAAGGTATAAAATGCCGGGGACCACACCCATGCAGTGGCTGCAAAGGAGTAATAAACCTTCTTCCAATTCCCTTACCACTCCCCCTAAAAAAGTCTTCCTGTGTTCCCCATATCACTCGCCAGTTTACAACGGGGAAAAAGAAAAAAGGAAAGGCAGAAAAAAAAATAGGGAGGGCTAGCCCTTTTCCGTTCTTTCCCGGCCAGGAAAGGATGGAGGGGAAGCCTAAGGGATTTGTAGTTGAGGGAACACATTTTATGTTGGGGCTCAAGCGAAAGCCCACGACTGGAAGTCGTTCCAGTCCCTGGTGGGTCCATCTTCAAACTTTGCAAACCAGGATCAGACCTATGGGAAGGGTTCTTAAAGGCGGGCTGGGTGTTTGCGATGGCGGGGGGTTTTTGGGTTTGGGGTTTAAAATCGGCAAGCACCACGTTATCAGGTTTAAAAAGCAAGTTGAAGGGGGGAGCCTTGCCAAACTGTTTGGTGAGACAACCTTCTTCGGTGGTTAACAAAACGGGGGCGTAAGGATGGCTTTAAAAAACGGGAGGTTGCGACAGATGAGCTTTCCCCTTATGGATGGCAGCTGGATCCGTGGGGTTTTTGGGGGGGAAGCCTTCACGGGGACGGAGTCCACCTCCGCGTGAAGGGTTGGTACCTGCCAAGATTAGTTTTTTTTTTTTTTTTACGTGGTATGGGGTAGGTGCGCTATTATTGGTTGGGGGGGGGGGGGGGGGGTTCCGTCCTTTTTTTTGTTCATTTTGTTTTCCTGGGGGCCCATTATTTCTGTTGGTGGGGCCCTTTGCTCGTGTAAAGGCTGTGGGATTTACGCTTCAGCCCCAAAGGGCCCGGGAAAAAATGCCTGGACAAAACTAATGTTTCCTTTCTTTCAGTTGTTCTTTAGGGGTCTTTGCCAAATTGAATAAAACCCGACGGTAAACGGCACTTTAAAACAAGATATATGGAAAGTAGGTACTTTTAAAAATTGTACAAACAATTTAGGAAAACCACAATAGCGTGTACATTTTAACCTGTTATGGAGTGTGGAAAAGAATCCAATCTATTTCACCCTACTTATGTGTCCCCCAATGAGAAAAACCACTAAACGTGGCCAAACACGTCGATATACATTTATTCTTTATTATTTTTACTTCTGCTGACCTGATTCATTTTCCCAGGCAGGAGGTACATTTTCCCTTCAGCCTTTTCCTCTTTTTTTTAATTAAACATCTGGATTCCTGTCAGTTGAGGACAACACCTGGGGGTTGTTCAATAAAGCTCTTTGATGGTGCAAAAGATTCAGGGTTAAACTATTGCACAGGGGGAAAAACACTCCTCTATCTGCATTTCATCGAAAAGGCTTAATCCACGGTGAAGGTGACTTCCCTGATTAAACCGCTTTTCCCCAAACCAATAATTAGCCCAGCCCAAACCCACAGTCACGGGAACAATAAAAGATGTTCCCCCAGCTACAAGTAAATCAAAGGTCCAAAATGCATCCAGGCACAAGGAGTTCCAATCCAGGTTCAATAGCAAATAAATGAAAAATCCAAAAACCCCAAAATTGTTCCTTGGGCAGGAAGAAAACTCTCTCTGGTCAACTCCGGTCTGTGTGGGGATGGTGAAACAGTCTTGTGATGATTTTTGGGACTTTGATCACTTGTGAGCTTGTTTGGACTCGTTTTTGTGGGGAACATTTCTTTATTAATCCGGGGACTGTGGGTTTTGGGCTGGCTTAACTTATGTGGTTGAGGAAAGAGGGGATAAGGGGAAGTTAGTTACCCTTGTAGGTCCTTTTTGAGGACCAGAGGGGAACGGGGGGCATGGAGGAAGGGGTATCCACCTCGAAACGTTGCCCCCCCCACTTAAATTTAACCCTCCCCCCATTTTAGTGTTTCCCCCCCACCCCACCCTTGTGCCTTTTGTCTCTCTCCACTCCCCTTTACCCTGTGTTGCTTGTCCCCTATTTTACCCCGTATAACCCTACGAAGGCTCTTTCTTTACCCAGGGTGGTGAGGGGGGGGGGAAAATCTCCCCAAGTTACTGTTTAAACCCTTGTGTTTTTATATTGTCAAATGGAAATTTATTTTTCAAGTTGGCTTTATTCCTGGTGTGATTATATGTCCCTGAGAGTCATTTGGAAGTGCTTGAAACCATTCTCTATATGTTATGGACATATGGCAATAAAGGTTTAATTGAATTCGGGCAAGATTCAAAAATCAGTGAAACCAGAGGGCAAGTTTTTTGCCCAGAAATGTTCTTACCGTCCAGGAGGATAAATTAATCGACTCTCCCAAAAATTCTGAAATTAACAGGGTTAATGAAAGAAAACTGTTTTATTTGGGCCACCCCATGCCAAGACCCAGCGCCATTGCAACAAGCCCGCCCCACCATTTGCATTGCCCCGCAACACATGCACGCCCCACGCCATGCATGCCCTACCACCACATGCAATTTACCCGCAACAGGCACAGTCACGTGACATGGTGGAAATTGTTTGGCATCGACAGAAAAATGCACGGCACCAACCAACCCATGCATAAAACCCGGCCACCCATTGTGCACGCCAGACACATTTAGCATGCCCCCACACATTGCATACCGCGGCCACATGTTGCAAGCCCGCGGGCCATGCCACAGGGGGCTAATGACACAAAGGAAAGACAAAACAAAAGGGGAATAAACAGAAAAAAAATATTGGGTAAAGCGAAGAGAAATGAAGTGGAAAGAAAAAAAATGAGGCCCGGGAAACAAAAAACCATTGCAGGAAAAAAAAAGGAAAAAAACAAAACAATGAGACGGGGGCCAGGCGCAAATGGCACAGGCCCAGAGCAATGCACGCCGCGGGGACATTGCCCACGGGGCCCGAGCCATATGTTACTGTGACACCCACATTTCGGCGTTTCCTGGTACTTCTTTCATTATTCCAATCCAGCTTTGTATCGCGAGTTTTGCAGGAATTTCACATCCTAGGGGGCCCCGCCGGTTGTTGATTTTTTTAAAAGGCTTATTGATGATTTATTTGGAAGAAAACCTCAACAAAAACTATGGATTTAAATAATAAATTAATGTAAATAATAAGAGCGGTACGGTGGCTCTACTTTTCCCATCAGGGGGCCCGCCCCCTCTGCAATGTTGTTTGATTTGATCCGGAATAAAAGGACTTTCCCAGAACAAGCGCATGACTTTGCAAGGGCCCAAAAGGGCCGGTGTTCAGCCGCTTTTTGCTGCCGTTTCAGATGTTCTTAGCGGGGGGCCTTGTTACTGGTCTTAGGTTTTAAAATTATGTATTTCCCCGGTCCCGTTATGTTGGTCCACCTTACCCTGTTTCCTTATTAGGAGTGTTAGGACTTGTTCACCTTTGTGGTAGGGCCCCCTCCTTACCTACTTGTAACAATGTAAGTGACGTGTTTGTTTATTTTATTAATTTTTCGTTCGGCGATAACCCTAGTTGTGACTGCGCCTAATGGAATACTGTTCGCGTAGGATAAATAAAGAAATAAAGAAGGAATAATAAGAAAGTGTGTAACAAAAAAGAATAAGTGCATTTTTTTGTTTTATTAAAAAGACGCTTCCCTTATTCAATTGGGTTTTACTTCAATTGTTATAAAAAGCAGGTTTTTTTTGGAATGTCATTACCCCAAATGAATTACTGTTAGCACCCCTAAAACGAAAACCTCGTCTCTGTCCAGTTAATGTAGGCCTGGTTTTTTACAGTATAAATTGGAAGCTATTACTCAAAGACAAAACAAAACCCCTACTTTTTCAAAAACATTTTTGAAAACTACTTTCTTACAGTTTCTGAATAATGACCCATTGAAAAATTATTTGCACTTAGTGGGCACCTGATTTCGTAGGGGAAGGGGAAATACTGTTTAAAACAACCTATTGAATTTACAGAGTTAAAAAAACTGTCCAGGCTTCTAAGAATCATCATATTTCTACCGGAGGGAGCAATTCAAATGGAAAAAAGGTGTGTTAGGAGTTCAAAAAAAATGCAAATGTTTTAAACCAGGTCACAATGTAATTTTATTTATAAAAACAGGCCGGGGTCAGGGGATATTTATTATAAAAAACAACTTAACAACTTTTGCTGCTTGAATATTTACTGGTTACACGGGCCCAGACTATTTCAGGGGGGAAACCCAGTATTGGAGGGGTGGAGGAATATTATTTGGTGGAATAAAAAAACTTCAATGTAAAAACTTAGTAAAACTATGTAAAAGCTGTTAATTTTGTGTCTGCACTTTGGGACATTTTCAAGTAAACACAACTGGTAATTCCCCAAATTAAAAAAACATTCCTGCTGCGCTTCTCTGCGCCTTCTCTTGGCACTCTCTTGCACTCTCACTGCCGGCTCTGTCATGCGCTCTCTAGCAAATTTGGAAAAAGGGGACGGGGCCGGCCAAACAGCGGCTAAAAAGAAAAAAACATGAAGGGCCCCCTATGGGTGGGACAATTAAATTAAAAATTGGGCAGGGCCAGACAAACAAACCTGGGACTGTTAGCAGTCAGAAAACACAAGTGAAAAAGGAAAAAAGACAATGTCGGTCGCATAAAACAATAAAAATGAAAATTCAAACCATATAGTGAATAGTCCCAAAAATCAAAAGTTCCTTGGGATGGGGACAAAAATGGTGGGTAGGTTAGGATTGTGCAAAAAACTCCTCTCCAGGGACGTGGGACGTGGTATATGAAAAAATAAAAAAGAAAATAATTATAAGTGGCAAGGATGGCCATATATGGACATAAAAAAAACAGAGAACACTACAAACATTAAAATTAAAAGGACAGGACTGACAACAAACACACAAAAAAAAAGGCCAGGACTAAAAAGAATAAAAAAAAGCTATTTATTATCAACTAATGTTTGGGGGACACTCTGGGATGTGGCCTGGTCCACAACACACCAATCCGGGGGGGTGGGGGTAAAAATCGTTACCCTACTCACCGAATTGGGGACAAGATTTTTTCAAAAAAAAGGGGCGAGGCAGGGGGACTGGAATCAACGTCTTACGAAGGAAATCCCAAGAGGCGGTCGGTTTAAGGCTCCTCTCTCGGCTTTCCACCCACGTGTGTCCCAGATGATGTGTAGAAGGGGCCTTTCCTGGGGGATCGTTGGGCGTCTTGGCTCTCCTCTCCTGCCGGTGTTCTTTATTATCCTTCCCACCAATACGGGGCATTTGTGTAATGTAACTCCTTTCTCCCTTTTGTGCCCCTGACAGGTATAGTGTGCTCACCCAAAGCTCCAGATGGCAGTCAAAATGCTTCTAAAAAACGGTTTCTTTCCCCAACGGCGGGGTTTTTCGTGCGCAATGCGGGTTACTTCTTCAAAAGGGAATGTTGCGATCTCTGAGCTTCTCGGCGCCTCCTCTGCGCTTCATCCTTGCCACTTTCTGCCACTCTCTGCACCTTCTCTTGCACTCCCTTGCACTCTGGCAACATTCCATTACACCAAGGGCACACGTATTACCTCACCCAGGTAGGAGTGATAAAAAGCCACACCAGAAGGAAGAAAGAAGAAGCAACAGCGTAACCTTAATTTGTTTTTCACCAGTTTTATGGTCGGAAGTTGAAGGTTGTCTTGTTTCTATGGCGAGGATATTGGAACGGATTGTGACTACCCCCATAAATTTATAAGCTTTTGTTTTTTACATAAAAACTGGACCAGGGTAATGCGGAACAGACTGAAACCCAAAGGGGGGGCCCCTTGCAACCAGCACCCTGTGACCAGGTATGAGGAGGGGGGGGACTGGAGGGGCCTAGGCCTGCACCGACCACCAAGGCACCCCGACCAACGGGTCTGAGAGGATGAAAGCCCCAGCCTGCCCACCGGAACCAGCCCCACCATCTGGACCCAAGGGTCTGGAGAGGGACTGAAAAAAACCCAGGGCCTGGCAACCCAGCACCCGGGGGACTTTCGGTATGAGAAGGGACTTGCCGCCGGGGGGCCCCAGCCTTTGCAACCCAGCCACCCGGGAACCAGGTTTGTGGAGGGAGGGGGGGGGGACTGACCCAGGCCTGGCCAAACAAAAAACCCAGCACCCCTGGTGACCCAGGGTTCTGAGAGACCTTGAACCCCAGGCCTGCCCAAACCCAGCAACTCCTGACCAGGGTTTTGAGTTTGGAGGGGGGGGGAACTGGAACCCAGGCATGCAACCAACGCCCCCAGGCACCATGACCAGGTATTTGAGGAGGGACTAGCCCAAACCTTGGGCACCCCCAGCACCCTGGGGACCAGCACCAGGTATGGGAGGGGGGGGGGGTAACTGAAAGCCCAGCCTGGACACCCAGCAAACCCTCATGGGACACAGGTATGAGGAGGACTTGAGCCCACAGGGCCCTGCACCCAAAGCACCCCCCTGGGACCCCCAAGGGTATGAACGGAGGTGAGGCCCAGGCCTGGCACCGGGAACCCAGGCACCCATTGGAATCCAAGGTCTGAAAGGAGGGGACTGGGCCCAAGGGGGCCTGGGCACCCCAGCACCCTGACAAGGGTGCTGAGGGGGGGAGACTGGGGGCCCAGGCCTGCAACCAGCACCCTGGGGGACACAGGGTCTTGAGAGGCGAGCCCAGCCTGCCAAACCGGACCCAGGGCCCCTGACCAGGTCTGAGAGAGAGGCCCCAGGCCTTTGCACCCAAAGCACCCTGACCAGGGTATGAGGAAGGGGGGGGGGGGGGGAACTGAACCCCGCCTGCCAACCCAGGCACCCTGACCAGGTATTGAGAGGGGGGGGGGGTGGGGGGGACTGAAAACCCAGGCCTGCAAACCCCAAGCACCCTGGACCAGGTATGAGAGGACGACTGAGCCCAGCCTTGCCACCCAGAACCCTGGACCAGGTCTTGAGGAGGGGGGACGGAAACCCCCAGGGGGCCCTGCACCCCAAGCACCCTGGACCAGGGTATGACGGAGGGCTCGAGCCCAGGGGGCCGCAACCCAAAAGCACCCCTTCCTGGGACCAGTCTGGTAAGAAGGAGGGACTGAGGGGGGGGCCCAAGGGGCCTGCACCCAGAATCCCATTGGCGAACCAGGATGGAGAGACCGAACCCCCAGTGCCTTGCACCCAGGCACCCGACCAGGGTATTGGGAGAGGGGGGACTGAAAACCCCAAAGCCCTGCACCCCAAAAGGCACCCTGGACCAAGGTATGGGAGAGAACTGAGGGGGGGGCCCAAAAGGCCTTTTGCACCCAGCACCCTTGGGGGACCCAGGTCTGAGAGACTGAAGCCAAGGGGCCTGCCCACCCAGGCCACCTGAACCAGGGTCCTGAGGAGACTGAACCCCCAAGGCCTGTTGCAACCCAGCACCTGACCAGGTATGGAGGGGGACCGAGCCCAGGCCTGCCACCCAGCCCCACCGCTGACAGGGGGGTTATGGAGAGACTTGAACCCGGCCTTGGGAAACCCAGCACCCCTGAACCAAGGTTAGAGGAGACCAAGGCCCAGGCCGGCACCCAGGCCCAACTCTGGACCCAGGGTCTGAGGAGACTGGAGGCCCAGGGCCTTGCACCCAGCAACCATGACCAGGTCTGCAAGACTGAGTGCCCAAGCCTGCACCCAGCACCATGACCAGGTATGATAGAGGGGAAGGGGGGGGACTTTGAAACCCAGGGGCCCTTGCAACCCAGCAACCCACTGGAACAGGGGTATTGAGAGGGGAGTTTGAAAAATCACAGCCTGGCACCACCCAAGCACCCCGAACAAAGGTATGAGAAAACTGGAGCCCCCCAGGCCTGCCAACCCAAAAGCCACCCTGACCAGGGTATGGAGGAAGGGGGGGACTGAGCCCAGGGCCTGCCACCAGCACCCTTGATTAGGTATGGGAGGAGACTGAGCACAGCATGCACCCCAGCACCCTGACCAGGTTATGAGAGGGACTAAAGCCCAGCCTGCACCACCTAGCAAACCCCTGACCAGGTCTGAGGGGTTGGATTCTTTTGTATTTGACAGTTCCAGCAGGTTGTTGACCTGCCCCAAGCACCCGCACTGACCAGGTATTGAAGGGGGACTGAAGGCCAAATCCTTTGCCACCCGCCACCCCGAACAGGGGTTTGCGGAGAATGTGAAACCCAGCCTGCACCCACAAGCAACCCTGAAAATCAGGTATGGAGAGGACGAGCCCAGGCATCTGCACCCAAGCGCCCCTGGACCAGGGTATTGAGAGACTGCAGCCCAGGCCTGCACCCCAAAGCAACCCGGTTGTGGTGGGCCAGGTCTGGATGTATTGGGGGGGGGACTAATAACACTTAGCCCTGCACCCAGCACCCTGACAAGGGTTTATGAGGTAGGGGGACTGAGGCGCTACAGTCTGCACCCAGAACCATGAACCAGGGTCTGAGAGGGGCTGGAGGCCCAAAGGTCCTGCCACCCAGCAACCCTGGGAACCAGGTATGAGAATGACTGATCCACCGCCATGCACCCAAAGAACCATGAAACCCAGGTTATGAGGAGGGGGGACTGTAGCCCAAGCCTGGGGGCACCCAGAACCCTGAACACGGTATGAGAGACTGAGCCCAGCCTGTACCCCCGCCAACCCTGGATTTAGGTTATGAGAGGGACCTTAAAGCCCAAACCTGCCTACCCCAAAGGCCACCCTGGGGACCAGGTATGGAGACTGAAGCCCCCAAGCCCTGCCAACCCATCAACCCTGGACAGGGGTTCTGAGGGGAGGGGGGACTGCTGGAAAAACCCAGCCTTTTTGCACCCCAGCACCCCCTTGATAAGGTTATCGAGAGGGACTGAACCCCACAGACTGACAACAAGAAACCATGACCAAGGTGGTGGGGAAGGACTGAGCACCAACCGGCCTGCAACGGACCCAAGCACCATGGGACCAGGGGTCTGAAGAGGACTGAGGGGGCCTCCCAGGGGCCTGGCCACCCGCAACACTTGGACCAAGGTTATAGAAGGGGGGGGGGACCCGAGGCCCAGCCTGGCACCACCCAGCACCCTGGGACCAGGTATGAGGAGGGGGGGGGACCGAGGAGGCCACCAGCCCTGCACCCAGGCACCCTGGAACCAGGGTTCTGAAGGAGACTGAAGCCCAGCCCTGCAACCCCAGCACACTGAGTAGGTATTGAGAGGACTTAAGCCCAGCCTGCCACCCATTCCACCCTGGACCAGGTCTGAGGAGAATGAAACCCAAAGGCCTCCACCAGCCACCCTGATAAGGTTTCTGAGGAGAACTGAGGTTGGCCAAGCCTGCCCAACCCAAGGAACACTGACCAAGATTGTGAGAGACCTTGAGCCAGGGCCTGCACCACAGCACCCTGACTCCAGGTATAAGGAGGGGACTGAGGCCAAAGCCTTGGCACCCAGGGCCCAACACGGGACCAGGTTCTGAAGAGGGCTGAGCCAGGCCAGGCCCCACCCAGTGCACCCTGTGAACCAGTATTGAGATGACTGAAGCCCACGGGCCTGCACCCAATGCACCCCTGAACCAGGGTTCTGAGGGGGGGGGGTGGGGACTAGCCCAAGCCTGCACCCAAAACGCACCCTGGGGACCAAGGTAATTGAGGGGAGGGGGGGGGACTTGGGGAAGCCCAAGCCGGCCCACCCCCAGTCACCCTGACCAGGGTCTGAGAGCTGAGGGCCCAGGCATGCCACCCAGCCCAACCCTTGACCCACGGTATCCTAATGGAGAGAGGGGGACCGAAGGGGCCCCAGCCTGCACCCAGCCCACCCTGACCAGGACTATGAGGAGGGGACTTGAAAGCCCCAAGGCCTGCCACCCAGGCAAACCCTGGACCAGGTATGGAGGGAGGGGGGGGGGGATGATCCCAGGCTGCCACACAGCACCCTTGGGGGACCAGGGGTCTGAGAGGGAACCTTGAGGGCCCAGGGACCTGGCCAAACCCAAAGCACCCTGGGACCAGGTATGAGAAAGGAACGAAAGCCCAATAGCTTGCACCCCCAAGGCACCCCTGGGGAACCAGGTATGAGAGACTGAAAGCCCACACCCATGCCTGGCCCCCACCCAGGCACCCTGGACCAGGTAGAGGAAGACTGAGCCCAGACTTGCCAACCCAGCAACCCCTTGGGACCAGGTCTTAGATAAGGGACTGGAAAACCAAGCCTGAAACCCAGGGCACCCCTGGAAACCAGGTAGGAGAGGACCGAGCCCAAGCATTGCACCCCAGCCCCCAACCCTTGGACCAGGGGGACACGGGTATGAGGGACCGAGGGGGCCCAAGCCTTGGCACCCAGCACCCTGGAACCAGGGGAATATGAGGGAGGACTGAAAACCCAGCCCTTGCCCCAACACCCAGCACCCCTGGGGGACTAGGGTCTGAGAGGACTGAGCCCAGGGCCCTGCATGACCCAGGAACCCTGACACCACGGTGTGAGAGGGGATTCTGAGCCCAGGCCTGGCCCACCCAGCACCCCTGGACCAGGGGGTATGAGGAGGATGAAGCCCAGGCCGCACCGGAACCAGCACCCCCTGGGAAACCAGGGATGAGAGGAATGACACAAAAACCCAGCCTGGCCACCCAGACCATATGACCAGGCCCCAGGTATGGAGGAGACCTGAAACCCAGCCTGCACCCCAGCACCGCTGACCAGGTATATTAGGGGGGACTTGAGCCCAGCCTTTGCACCGAACCAGCAACCCTGACCAGGGTCTGACAGAGGACTGAACCCAAAAGCCTGCAATTCACACCAGCACCCTGGACGGTCGAGGAGACCTGAAGGCCCCAGCCTGCCACTGGAACCCAGCAACCCCCCCTGAACCAGGGTTCTGAGAGAGGTGAGCACCAGCAGTGATGATAACTGGTATACTCCAAAACTCATGTGAACTTCCCCTTTAAGGGCCGGGGGGGGGGGCACGGGGGGATGGGTACTAGGGTAAAGTAAAACTATTGAAATACTTTATGTATTTAAAAAAATGAGGTTATAATTATTGTATACTTATTATGATTACATAAAAACAAGGTATTCCTTAATACTTGTTTTTTCCTCAAAGGATTTATTAAACAGATAAAAAAAACAAACAAATTCTGTTATCCATTATAAAGGGAGAGGAATATTGCACAAATAATACTGTTATGGGTATGGACGTTTTGGAAACAAACTGCCATTATTTTAATCTGTAAAATGTTTCTTAAAAACATTAACATGTTAACAATTTAGGGAATACATTTTTTCAATTTTCCCACACAACAGTACATAATTTTTGGGCTTTACCGTTTTTCTTTTTAAAGCCCATTTAATCCATAACAAACCAGATAAGTACTAGTATACAGATTGTTAATATGATATGGTGGAAAACTCTGCAGGTTGCCTCAATCAAACAGAAGAAATGTTTTCTATTTGCCTTTACACTAAACAAACATGTGGGTGCCAGAGAGCTATTTAAATAATCTCCAGGGTAAAACAACCAGGAAATTCCTGTCAAACTAGAGATGCATCGTGAAATGCGTAGGAGATCGGTTCTGTTGTTTGTTCATGCCCTCTGTCACGTGTGCCCCACCACCAACTAGACAGGACCCTCGGTACTGAGGTGGATAGGAATAAAACCCACCGCACGGCACAGGGGTCGGTTCTGGAGAGCGGATGTTGATCTCGCGGGTGAGGGAGTGAGAGGGTTGGTAGAGTCAGTTCGGAATACTGACAAAGGTGAGGGTAGGAGAAAGTCCGGAACGTAGGAGTACTAGTCGCTGGGGGTCGATGCAGGAGAAGTAGAATGGTCGAGCGTTCCGAGAGCCGAGTTCCGAGAGTTTCAGGGTAGGAGGAGTTGTGGAGAGTCGAGGATAGCCAAGGTCAGAGTTCAGAGAAGCGTGGGTCCAAAGGAAGCCAAGATCGTCACAGAGATGAATCAAGACAAGAGGATAATAGGAGATAGGGGAGGTAAGAACATGGGAAAGGAAGGTTATGCTCAGCCGATGTGCCAATGGCACTGCTGAGCCAAAATAGGTGAAGCAGCCAAATCCAAGGAGGAGGCGGAACCGGGGAGTGCCAGTGCGGAGCCTGCCATAGGCTCAAGTAGAGGAAGCCTGGTGGGGGTGCATTGGAGCAATCAGGCTCTGTTGCCACGGAGCTCGGGGGTGCGTCGCGCAAGCGTCACTGCGCGCCGCTCACAGGAAGATGCGGCGTTGCGGGTCCTAGGACGGGGACTCCGCTGGTGGACTTTGCCTGTGTGTGACCGCTTTGAGGGGGCTTCCGGCATGAGGAAGAGCCGTGCGCAAGTGCGGAGGGGCGTGAGGGCGCGCGGTCCGGGAAGGGAACTCAGCGGCGGAACGACGGAGCAGGTTGGAGAGCCATGCGCCTGAGGTGGCGGCACATGGCACCTGGCTCCTTTACACCCTCACAGTAAAGTTCATCAGGGAGCAGATAGTGGGCCAACGCTGCTGACTGGAACTCGAGGGTGGAACCAAGAGTAAGGAGAAATGAAGAGACCCACAAGGACCCATAAAAATACTGGTGCGCAAGAGGAGCAAGCTCAGAAGATGTATATTGGAGAGGCTAAAATATCTTACAGTGTGATTGTGATGATTTTACCTACCACGGTTGTGAAATCGATTCTTGAACTGTTATGAGGTGTTTTTGGCTCTTTTTATTATCTGATGTCATCAATCCGCGTGAGATCTGGCAAAGTGGAAGAGAAGCAGATCAAGGAGGTGTCTACATCCTCTGCTGGAAGAGGTAAAAAAGAAAAATTCTGGTTCAACGAGTGGTTTTTGCCATCAACAAGAGGCCCCGCCTTACAATTTCCATTTCAAATGTATGGAGTCAAGTACCACTGTAAATTGAAAAACATATCCCAGACTCTTGATGCCCATGATGAAACAAGGAGGAAGGAAATCTTATGCCATTTGGTACCAGCAGAAATACCCTCCCTTACAAAAGGTTGACAGGCTTATTTTTCTCACTTCACATTGGCAATGAAAAAAAGTTGGGACGGTCAATCCAGAATAAAAGGGATTGACGCTAAACACTGGAGATAAGGTCATGGACCTTCAATCAAAGTCCCCAGTTCAGCAATAAACATTAAAAATTCATGGTTAGGACCTGATGAAGGCCATATGACAATTTCACATAACTGGTACCCATCGAGACCTAGTATTTTTTTCAATAGAAAGATGACATGTGCAAAGGCCCTCATCGAGCGCTACAATGAAGTTTCAGGCCTTTGATGCCCGCCTGTATCATGCAATGAATGTGGTTTGAAGATCCACCATTCGTATCCAAAACAACAAGAAGGGTTGTTTTCCTTGATTACATGCTGAAACGCGTTTAGTACATGAATGGGGAAAAAAAAGCTGTGGTGTGATTAGTCGCTCAAAGCTATAAATTAGGGTGAAGCAAATATACTTTGTGTATATATCATAATAAATTGAATTGTTTAGCGCCGCCGTGTGTATTGTTTGTTTTTGTTGATTTAGACATGAATATTCGTAAGGGATACCTCAAGATGCTGGAGACAGTACAAATTAGCCTGTAACAAGATAATTTCGAACATACAGTTGGAAGACAGGCACAAAATATTAGAATTCTCCGGGGTGGCGTGCCCAACTGCACATAAACAAACAGGACAAGCATGGGTAAATGGTTCAGTAGGACC
Source organism: Ascaphus truei (assembly GCA_036426205.1). Taxonomy (NCBI): domain Eukaryota; kingdom Metazoa; phylum Chordata; class Amphibia; order Anura; family Ascaphidae; genus Ascaphus; species Ascaphus truei. Next base: position 30,539 of record WSYH01006779.1, read on the forward strand.
ACACATCAACTTGCCGCATAGATGGCCACATCTATACCAAACCTGTCCTAATCCCAGCTCAGGATGGCCTATGAGTCAACTACAGGGCAGAGGGAAGAGTTTTTCAAGAATGCTTCCAACATGAAAGAAAATGCACATGCCCACCACACACTGGTAGGAGAACTATTTACCCAGAGACCTCCCCAGTGCAGGAAACATTTACGGGGGTGCCAGAGAGTCACGCACTTACCAATCCCAATCACAGAGAACCGTTTTATAATTGGGATCGTGGGTAAACAACTCCATGGAGCACCACATATATATGCCTGTGTGTCATCCCAGATGTCCTAATCCCAGCTCACGAATGGCCATAGTCACACTTACTGTGGCAGAGGAAAAATGAGCAAAGTTTGATGTTGATGACATTACCGCCAATGCTTTGTGTTAAGTGGTGGTGAGAAAAATGCTAATATTATCCTGTCTTTCAAACATTTTTTTTTGATTATAGACACCATTGGTGTAAGTATATAGATGGGTATTAATGTCAATAACTTTCATTTCCCTTTTGCCCCTTCCTATATCATTCATTGCCCCTTACTTTTCTCTAGTGCCTCGTTTTTTGTAGCGGGAGGACTTTTCTATTAGGTGCTTCCTTTACATGTTTTGTGTTCTTTCCCTTAGCTTTGTTGTGGGTAATAGATTATTGATATTGGTATTATTATTTAGACAGCTTTAGTTAATTAGTTCATTTTATCAGCATTATTTTTGTGTAAGTATTTTTGAGAGTGGACTGCCGGTATACTTTTAGAGCTGGCCACTAGTGTGTTTAAATGTTGTTTAGTTAGTTTTCCTTGCTGCTCCATTAATAAAATCGTGTTCGTTTTCTGCCTGCTGGACAGACCTTCCCGGGTATCCTTTAGGTGTTCCCTTTGCTATATTCTATTTATTTTTCTGTGGGTTATTTTAGAGGTGCTTATCTGAGGGGATTGGCTTAAGTCTTGTTCTTGTGTGTGTTTTATCACACACAACACACAACACACACACACACACACACACACCACACACACACACACACAACTTACACAGACAGCGACTGTCAGGGCCTGGTCTGCCAAATAGGTCCAGCCCAGCAGGAGGGCATATCGACGGTGACCTCACGTGGTTTGGGAGGAGCGTGAACAAATTTAGGACCTGCCTTCTAGTCTCTTTATACTCCATACCCCTTCGGAAGGCGGTCCCGCCCCTTGGTTTCCGGGGACCATGCTGCCCGTTTCGCCAGCACATATACATTCTCAGGATATCATGGTTGTTGACCATATGCATCATATCGACGGACATCAATCATTTAAATCTTCATTAAAATTCGCATATAATTTCACTTCAGATATATCACTTCATGTTCTGGCACATTACAGAAACAGTTATTATTTTCCCTGATATTACAGGTTACATATAAGTTCTTACATGGTGTTCCCAATATAGCAACCTGTCAAGTTTTTTTATTCAGAGTAAAATTACCCTACGGTAGGTGTTTTCCTGTTCTGAGGGTTTATCGCTGGATAGAGCCCTTCACCCAATACTCTTTGTCTATCTGGATCGATGAATTCATACTAATAAGGAACTTGTCTGGCTTTCAGAAAGTTATCCTGTCACTCCTAAATTGTCAGCATCTCATCAGCTCGTCTGATCTTCTCAGGCAAATTTATCTTTAGGGTCTAGTCCCCACTCTTTACTATCAGAGTAACCTCGGCGAACAACTGTCATAATTAATATAACAGCATGATAATCCTCTGATTACAACTCGTTGTAGCCTTTTACAGAGATATTTTTGACAGGGCAAAGGTCCCTGCCCATCCCGGAGTTACATACTCTATGTTGTTTTTTGGCGCCTGATTTGCACAGGGAGAAATAAAGTTGACTTTTACTCCAAGTCAAATAAGGAGCAGCCAGTTGAATTGAACCAGGTTCCCCGCGTTATCAACACTCAGTGCCAGTCACAGGTCTTTACTCATGAGCCGCCTCCTCATCTCCGGTTCCCCCTGATTCACACACTACTGTGCAGTGCAGGTGTCTTTTAACTCAATCTGGAGACCCTGTCTCTTCTCAGGTTCGGGCCCTGCTTCACACTCAGCACTTGCTCAGTCAGTGTCTTTACGTCATCTGAGCCGCTTCCTATCTCCCAGGATCCCCTGGCTTCACACTCAGTGCCCAGTCAGTGTCTTTACTCCACTGAGCCGCTCCCTCTCACAGGTTCCCCAGCTTAACACTCACGTGGCCGTCAGTGTCTTGACTCAACTGAGCCGCTCCTTCTCCAGGAGCCCATGCTTCACACTGCAGTGCCAGTCAGTGTCCTTTAACTCACTGAGCCGCTCCCTTCCCAGGTTCACCCTTTGCTTCACATCCAGTGCCAGTCAGTGTCTTTACTCTTGAGCCGCTCACTCTCCCAGGTTCCTGCCTGCTTCACACCTCAGTTGCCATCAGGGTCATTTACTCACTGAAGCCGCTCATCCTCATCCAGTTCCCCTGCTTCACACTTCAGTGCCAGTCATTTGGTTCGTTTACTCATGAGCCGCTCCCTCTCCTAGGTTTTTCCCCTGCGTTCCGCACGCAGTGCCAGTTCGTGGTCTTTATCCTCCACCTGCACCGCTCCTCTCCCACGAATTCACCCCACGCCCCTGCTTCACACTCAGTGCCAGGCAGTGTCTTTACTCACCCCGAGCCACTCCTTCTCCCAGTTCCCTGCTTCCACTCAGTGCAGTGCAGGTCCTGTATCCACTGGAGCCGCTCCCTCTCCCCAGGTTCCCCTGCTTACCATCATGTGCCAAGTAAGTGTCGTTTATAACTCATGAGGAGTCCTCGCTCCAGGTTCCCCTGCTGTCACACTCATGCCAGTAGTAGTCTACCTGCCTGGTCACTAGAGATCCTTCCCCTCCCAGGTTCCCCTCCCTAGCTTCACACTCCTTGCTAGTTCAGTGCCCTTGTACTCACTGAAGACCGCCCCCTCCTCCCAGGGCATCTGTTCCCTGCTTCATACACAACTCAAGTGCCAGTGCAGTGTCTTTACTCCTGTACGCACTGACTGCTTCCTTCACCAGGTTCCCCTGCTTCACAATCAGTGCAGTCCAGTGTCTTTACTCACTGAGCCGCTCCTTCTCCCCCAGGCTGCCGCTTCACATTCAGTGCCAGTCAGTGTCTTCCCTCACTGGAGCCGAGCTTCTCCCACCTTCAGTAATAACTCAAGTAATAATATTCCTCTAGGAACAGAATTTCTCAACACTGGTAAAACAGTGGTGTGTGTTACAAGTAAAGAACAGTAGTTAGCGCACTCAATCATATCAGTAACGTGGTAAGTAACGCATAAAGACAACATTTTATCAGCATATTACAAATGAACCCTGTCCCCCCCCCCAGAACACATATGCTATATCTAGGGTATGTGGAGGGCTGGTAGACGTGCGTGAGTGGTGCGCATACAGTCGTGAAAGAGGGCCGTGAAGCTTCCTTTCTGCGATGTTGGTTGGGGGAGTACAGGACCAGGCTTCTGGGGTAGTTGCCTCATTCTCTTAGGTTTGGTGGTGCGACAGCCCCTTCATCTTCCTATACCTTCCCACACCAGGAGTAATGGGGCAGGACCAGTATAGAAGAAGGACCCTGGTTCCAGGGTGGGTGCTCCAGAATCACACAACAGTTCTTTTGTAAACACGCAATGTCTCTCTTATTGTAGATAGATGATCCACAGCAGCCTTGTAGCATACAGCCGCAACAACACAACAGCAGTAGTAGCAGTAGCAGCACCACAACAGACCAAAGGATACAGTCTTTTCTCCTCTCCTCTCCTTTCTTCCAAGAGGTACTCCACAGGATGATCTGTGATGGGACCTCAATACCCCGTGCCCACCTCAGTAGGGTGTCACCCCTATGGGCGGGGGTGTAAGATCCTCCCCATCACCCCCTCATCAGGGTATGGGGGCATGGTTCCACCGGAGCTCTGGCTCACGTCGCTGACAATCATTAGGCCAGAGTCCTCTTAGTATCTCTCCTGTCTCCCAGTAGGAGAGAGAGCAGCCCCGGTTCAGCTGCTCTTTCCAATCCCAGACAGAACTGGATGGACCTCCCTAAGGAGAACTCCAAGTAGAACAACTGTCACTTACAGGAAGGGCTGCTAAATAGTCTTAGCCCCACCCTCATATGTCAGCAGGACCCTCCCCTCTCTATCGACGCAGAGTCAGGGGCCGCTCTATCACTCAGGGCAGGGTTGAAGGCGGGAAAAGGGGAAACCAATATTCTACTTGTTGACCTGCCATAACAGGACTTACCTCAGTAGAGGATAGAGTATTTGCACTGCTGTTTTAAGGTGCTACACACATCTAAGTCAGGTTAAAAACCTGGCCACATAACACACTGTAACCAGGATTCTGGTTAATGCCGATGCAAATAAACTCTCATAATGCAACGCTTTGTGCTTCTGTTCAACACCACCGCAATGCTTTTGTGGTAGATATTCTCTGATTGTAGGTAACCAAGTGCCCAGAACGTACACGAATGAAGCTTTGCAAAAGGATGTGGATAAAGAAACCAGTAAGAAACCAGACCTTCTCTTTGCAACAAAGCACCTTTACTGCAACAGTTACACTTCGGCTGCTGTAATATCAGTCTATTCGCACAGATGAGACACAGACTCCAATTGGTTTCTAGAGAAGAAATATGCAGAAACGCCATATGAACTATATGAAAAAATAAGCAGTTAATTACATTCCCTGGAATTTCGCTAAGTCCCTTCCATGGTGCACATACGATTGATCCTATTTATTACTGTATGTGAATGAATATATCCTAGCAAGGGAAAATATTTATAATGAATTATCGATTCAACAGTAGTTCCTGCCACGCAGAAACTATGAGAAAACATAGGAGACGGTTATAAACGAGGAGCAGAGGCCGAGTCACGGGCAGAGGGGATCACGGGCAGGGAAAAAGGTGGAGTATTTGGAGAGGGGCATTGATGTGAGAGGGGGTGGTCCCTCCGGCTTGTAGCCAGAGACGGACTTTACATGTAATTATAGAGGCATTGGAAGTAATGTGTAGGGACTGTTGCATAGGATTTGCATAGTGGAGCAGCAGATAAGGAGAAGGTGAGTGAGGGTACAGTAGTGGAATCTGGCAAGCAGAATTAGGATAGATGGTCAGAAGCTGGGGACAATGCCACAGAGGAAGTGTTGCAATAGTTCATGTGGAAAGGATCAGATGAGTGAATTAAGACTCTAGTTTTTCTTGAGTAAGAAAGAAACAAAGAAGACAACCGTCTGATTGCGTTGTAAGTCAGGGAAGTAGGATTTATATGAGGGATGAATGTGAGGAATAACTCCATGGCAGCATTAAAGATGACCCATAGCAGCGATCTGTGAGGTGCTGCCAAGTTTTGGAGTTTTCTGGGAGTTACTGGACGATGTCGAGGGAGAGTTTCCGTGTACGGGTAACCGTGGATGGAAGGGAAAGATTGAGATCTGTTTTGGACATTAAAAGGACTCCTCCGTCCGGGGGAAAAAGTGATGCACAGCCATCGCAATAAACTGAAGGAGGGGTTCTGGTGATTGTAGAACTTATTGAGGTGCAGCGTGACTGGAGGATCTTTTCTGAAGCGTTCAGCCCATGAGCCTTTGTCAAAGAATTCTAACAAAGGCCGTCAGGGGCTGAAAT
>WSYH01006780.1:0-23764 GCA_036426205.1 Ascaphus truei
CCCATGTCCCAGTCTCACTCCCCCCCATGTCCCAGTCTCACTCCCCCATGTGCCAGTCTCACTCACCGCCTCTCCCCATGTCACACACGCAGGAAGCAGGAAGCAACGAGATGCTGCTGTGTACTGTAGCACAGCGCAGCACAGCGCCACCTAATGGCCAAAAGAAAAATTGCAGCTGCAGACAGCTTTTTCCCCTCTGCTCCTGGCAAAATCGCCGCTGCTTCCTGCGCCCCCCCTAAACAATCTTGCGCCCCCCCAGGGGGGCGCGCCCCCCAGTTTGCGCACCGCTGCCTTACATCATAACTAGAAATGGGCAAAACCAGGTGTGTGGAATAAGAACATAACAGAACCTTGTATACCAAAACCCTTTGGATTTAAAAAAAAAAAAATCAAAATACCAGGCCATGAGCTCATCTCTTCTGTGGAATTGCATGTGGAGTTTAAAACTTGGGCTGTTTCTCACCATATCTTTTAAAATTATGTAAAGATTTTTTTCAGTTATATTATTTATTTTTATTTTCTAATTGTTTTTATTATTTTATACTTATTTTAGGCATTTTTCATGCTTTATTATTAATAAAGTGATTGCAGCTTTGGTTGCTTTTTAATTATTAAAGTCTGAGATTTATCAACACCACGTGTATTCTTTTCCCTTACATATCTGTTTTTATGTCTATTTGCTCTGAGGGGGATACTACAACTGTGAGCTGTCGGCGAACGTATGAAGAGAACTAGACATGAGGAGAGAAAAAACCTTTCCAGCAGAGGAAAAGGAAAGAAAAACGTAAAGATACCTTGTTGTGATAGCATTTACACAAGGCCTTGTAAGTGTTTTGATATACTTTTATTACACCCATCATCATCTATTAGAGGCTAAACATACCATAGTAGGGTTCCTCACCCTGTGCTCCCCCTTCTTTTCTGTATCCCTGTACTAACAAGGATTCTGGATAGATCCTATTGGGGTCAGAGCCACAGGACGAGACGACGAAACTGAGGGGACCCTTGTACATGTTTTCAAGGTTGTAATTATTTGTTTAAATGTCCCCAGTCATACATCTTTGAGGGAGCGCCCGGGTTTCCCCCTGCTCCTTTATTATTAAGGATGGACACATCGGGGACTAACATTCACACCTGTGAACAATGTGATTGATCGTATTCCCTGAAACTGGTTCCCATGAACAGGGTTTGTGTATCATAAAGTGGGAATCTTTAAGTGAATATGTAGTTAGATTTCAGTTGGACTAGAGGTGGATCTTTCTGCAAATTCTTCTATACAAAGCAACAAACGGTGTGCTTATCTGAGCACACTATTATCCCATGCTTGTTAGACTGCACAATAAACCTCACTGAGCACTTAATTTACTGCTGCCTCTCCCAACACTTGTCTGCACACAACTGCCTCTCACATCCCCCAAATCCCTCTGTAATTCCTTAACAGACCTTAACACTGCCAAATGCAGCATAAGTGGCCAGCAAAAGGCATATATCTGCTGTCTACTCAATTATACACACTACTTGGCTAACCACAACTTCATGCAAAGTGATGTACCTTTGTTATATTGAACCTGCTACTTATCTCAAGTCTGCTATTTACTGTGGCCTTATTGAAATGTTACTCTCTCTAGCCACTACAAACTCCTCCCTCCTGGCCCATACCCAATATCCTCATTACAACCGACCTTATAGCACTTTTAAGGTTGCCTTGTGGAAAAGCTACAAAGTAACTGAAACTACCAAGGATATTAATAACTACAGATATTAATACACAGAATACATGCACAAGGCAAAAAAGACACGCAAAAGCCCAATACTACATTGATAATCTTCACCAGAATATATCAAATCCAGCTAACTTCTGGAAGGTCATCAACAATGCAGTCCAGCCTTCTAGCCATCAACAATCATCTAATATCATTAAGGATTATATTACTCTGACAAATCCCACTGACATTGCAAACGCATTCAATTAATACTTTGTGGGGTGTGCTACTTCCCTATAAGCAAAACACAACCCAAACTACAAACACTTATCTTCATCAGGGAGAACCCCTATAGTTCCACCATCTCCCAACATTGCCCAAAATGTTCAATTTGTCCTACTATCTGGAGAGGAAATTACACAAGCGCTCCTCAAATGAAAACTAAGCTGCCAATGTTCCAAATAAGCAATCAAAGTTCCTACGACTTGGTGCCTCAGACATTGCCAAACCGCTTGCTTCCCTAATCAACTCTATTTTGTCTGCAGGCCATATCCTTAAGACCTGGAAAAAAGCCAGAGTTGTCCCAGTCTTCAAAAATTGGGGCAAAAACACTGTTTCAAACTACAAGCCAATCTCTCCTCTCCGAATACTATCCAAAGTAATGGAAAAATGTGTTCATACCCAATTAGGCGAATACTATACCAAGATAAATTTCCATAGCCAATTCCAATCTGGCTTTCGCCCCAAACACTTCACAGTAACTACCCTCCTAAAAGTTTGCAATGAGATCCAGTGTGGAATGGAACAACTTACTGGTGCAATATTCCTAGATTTTGCAAAGGCTTTTGATACTGTTGATCATGCTATCATGCTAAACAAACTTCAGTGCTCTGGATTAGGGAAACATGCTTTAAACTGGTTTCACTCATACCTATCGGGTAAATCCCAATATGTCTCTATCTCTGGTTCTAGCTCCAACCACTTGGATATTAACTGCGGTGTCCCAAATGGCTCTGTTCAGGGACCCCTACTCTTCTCAGTCTTTGTCAATGATCTACATACAGCTTGTAAGGGAGCTTCAATACACATGTATGCAAATGACAATCTTATATGCACACATTGATCGCCTGTCTGACCTTGGACACGTACTTCAATCTTTTTTTGAATCTTGAAAACTGGATTTCCCAAAACAAACTATTTTTTTAACAGTGACAGGACTGTAACAATTGCATTTGGGACAAAGGCTAAATTTCTAAAGCTACCAATGTTGGAGCTTCAGATCAGAACCAACTCTAACACCATCGTAGCCCCTGTCACCAGTTGAAAATCTGGGCATATGGTTTGACTCCCATTTAAAATTTGGGTTGCACATTGATACCTTGACATCCAAAACCTATGCCAAACCACGTCTACTTTATAGGAATAAATCCTCCCTATGCCCTCTGATCAGAAAGCACATCGCACAGCAGATGCTGATGCCAATTATAGACTATGGGGACATAATATATGGCACCACACCCCAAACTCACTTTAGCAACTAGACACCCTCATTCAATATACCACATTGTCCTCAAATGTAACAACACATCACATATCAGATCTATTATTGCGTCATTTTACCCTTTATGTATGAAGAAGCTGTAAAGCGAAACACATAGGATTAAACTTTTGGACTTGCTGAACTTTCTGGTTCAAACCCTCAACATCAGTGACATAGGGACCTATGCTAGTAGCCTTCATAAAACGTCTCGCTTGGCATGTAATGCCGCCAGTTTTGACAGTGTAGTTATCATGGTATTCAGAAAACCTCTGAAGACATGTGATAGGCAAATGACCAAAACTTACGAGGAGCAGCAATGTGATGCTGATCACCTAATAAATCTTTTGATTAACATAACTCCTACTGACTGTATTATTGCACTTAGCACACTCAGTGGAACTGACGCGAACGGGGCTACTGTATTGCCTTGTCAACCATCTCCTACATAAGGCAAGGTACTTACCAAGAGGCGGGGCCACCTTGAAGAAGTGTCATTCTAAGTCAGGAAACATGCGTTATGCGTGGTGCATACCTATGACGCTACCATAGTGCGATCTCTCTGCGATCTCACTGCACAGCCGGGCGGCGCCACAATGTATCTCCTCGACAGAATGAATTATTATATATATATAAGTAGCGGGCAATAATGCTGCGCTGGATCGAGTTTTATACAAGCCAAGATTTTTGAAATAGGCACTACCAGTTGCCAGATAAGCCCAGGCAGTGCATCAAACTGCTTAACAGCAAATCACAACTTACAAGTTGAACTATTATAGTAACATTCACAATTGGTGTGTTTCAACAACAAAACAAAACGGTGACGTCATTGGAATATATGAACCTGTAATCGCTAACTTAGTGCTGCAAATATTACCAAACAAATTTATGCTCCACTACATGGAATAGTAAACTGTGGCAACAGTGACTAATAGGGGTTAATTATTTGTTACACAGGGCTCTCCTATCTGAACCTGTTACCACCAGCCCAGTACTTGGAACTGTATTATACAGCACTGTGTTCCATTAGACAGAATCATAAACTGTGACAACAGTGGGTTAATTATTTGCTATACAGAACTCTCTATTCTATAACTCCAAACAATTGGGAGTCTTCTGTATGTGCACCGCCATAAGCTATTTAAGCTAATCAGAATTTTAATATAGGGTTGAGGTTCACTATACATACATCATACATACATACATCCCACAAATCTGAGTTTAAATTACTGATGCAGCGGCCGTTATTCGAACACATCTCGGCGCCGATTTTTAGTTCTCTGCTGTTCCCCACGCAGCATGAACGCGGCCAATCGCCCCAGGCACCCTCGCTTATCGCGGATGTTTTGTTTGAATTTCATGGATTCTGTTTCTTCGTTTGCAATAAAATGGATGAATTGTAATGTGTACAGTTCTGTGCTACTGTGCTACTGTGTCAATTTCATAGTTTTAATAGCCAGAACACTAAAATTCGTTTTTCTGCACTCGCCGCGCTCGCATCTTAGTGCGGGAAGGCTGGAATTCATCCTGCGGTTTCAAATCGGGATTCCGAAGTACAGTACATGACGCGTGAAGTGTTCAAATAACGGCCGCTGCATCAGTACATATGAATAGGAATCTGCTAATTTGACACAGGGGCTATTACTATTAGCCCTTTATATTCATATCTGATGAAGCTGATACTATACTTGGTATTAGATATATTCAGAACCTACTGTATAATGGGTGCATCAATATTATATCATTAGGTATTCATATGTGTGTCAATAGATACACTCTGTATACTACGGCAGGGGAGCGCAAACTTTTACAGCTGCGAGACCCTTTCTGCCTGCTAAGGAGCTCACTACCCCGCCTTCTCCTATCTTTACCACTGCGTCAAATGACGCTCCTGGGTCCGGGTCACGGCGTCTTTTGACGCCTGTGATGTCACGTCACATGATCGCGTGGCAATGGAGACAAATACCGCGTCTGAATCCAGGTAAGTTTTTTTGTTGCAGAGGCCTCACGTTTAATGTGTCACCATATTTTACTTTTATATCCAATAAAGGTTATATTTTAATTCATTCATTCATCATTTGAAAGAGTGCTAGAAAACGGGGGCCTCTTTCTGTTCTTGTCCTTGCAAGACCAGTGGTTTTTTGCATTCATTAGTCCCAGGCACCTTTCACTCACCTATCAGACCGTAGCAAGAACCACTTTCCCTACCCAATTTCCCCTATATTTTTAACCCCATTTATTACCTTAGTGGTATTAACCGCTATGGTAATGAATGGCTTAACTCCACCCGCAAGCCTCCTGCATGGCATAGACACCCACCATGGGCTAAATACCACCTGCGCCCACCCCCGCTACCCACAATAAACATGGCACTGGTAGTAAACCCCTTCATTGCCTTAGTGGTTAGCCGCTAAGGTAATGAAGTGGCCTGTAAATGCATTTTTATTGCATCGGATTGATGCTGGGGGTCTCTCGTGCTGATATTCATATGTATCATCTACGGAGACCCCTGGAAATCAAGCTGATTCAGGATAAATGCATTTTTTTCTAAATCCCTCTCTCGCAGCCCATCTCACCAGCTTCATGCCAACTTTTTCTAGCGAGACGAATTTGGGAAAAAAAATCACCATTCTAGAGCCTCAATAACCCAATTGAGGCTACTGGAATTGAATGATTTTCAAAAACTGCCTATAAGGGGCTTGCGTATACTGATGTGTGTGGTTGATTTCAAGTGCTGGTTGTATTAAGTGTGCAGTTAGACCCAGAAGCAGTTTGAACAAGGAAGCGGTTAAACAAGGTATAGTACATTGAAGTACAGTTTATTGTTAGTACTTATAAACTTCATAATTGCTATAATGAGCAGGATTGAAAATGCCACTCAATGCACATCTTGCCACATGTACGTGCACTTGGAGCCGCTGTTCCAAGGAGCATACCGCTGTGGGAAGTGTGAGCAGGTGGTCTCTTTAGAGTCAGAGATTACTGATCTGAAGAGGCAACTTGCAATATTGAGGGACATTGGCAATTGTGAAAGGGGTTTAGAGCTCACTAAGCAGGCCATTGCTTCGACAAGTGGTGCAGGTTCTTTTCTTCTTTACCTTCTTTGGGGTCTTCTCCATCTTCTTCCGTCTTCTTCTGTCTTCTTCTGCCACATCTTCTTCTCTTCTTAGGAGGGGAGGTCTTCCCTCCTCGCCGTCTGGCTTCAAAATGAGACGACATAGGCTTTTATAGGCCTATGACGTCACATTTTCGTCAAATGGTTCCCACGGCTCTGATTGGGCCATGAAAACCATGTGATTTGGAAGGGGGGGGGGCGAGAATTTAATTACGTCATTTAAAGGCAATGACGCCAGCCAATCAGAATGGCTGAGCTTCAATTGCCTTTAAGATGAGGTCATCAAAACAAAGATGGCCGGCGACACATGGTACGGTAGCCAATCAGAGCGTGGGAACAAAATCCCAACTCTGATTGGCTCTGGTAGACCATGTGACAGAGACTTTGCTTCAGCCAATCAGAGAAGACGGAGAAGACCCCAAAGAAGAAAAGAAAACCCCAAGACTGACACAATGGATTACAAATAAAAGAAAGAAGATACAGACGTGGATTGTAATGGTTTATTATTTTATGATTACCTTTGGATTGGTTCGAGAGCTTCCGGTATCCCCTGGATTTCGGTGAGTGGGCATCTAATGGTAAGTAAACAAAAGAAAAGTTTATTATTTTAACTTTTACAGGTTTTTTTTATTATTTATTCATGTGGTCCCCCCCTCCCCCCCATTTAATGCCCCATAATTGATCTATATCCCTATGGATATACATACATTCAGGGACACTGAATGGGTGTATTGTATGTGATTTTTTGGATGGAAATGCATTGTTTTTTATGCTCTTTTATTGCCCTGTATGTTATGTCTTTATATATGATAGACATACCTGGATAATAAAAGATTGATTTGCTAATGTTTATGTTTTTTTCATGTATTTCAAATGTATTTAGCTGCTTGATGTCTACATTGTTGTGTGTGTAATTTAATTTTTATTTAGTTACATGTCATTTTCAATGCTCTTTGCAGGAGTATATTTCAGGGGCTTGCTTTTGAATAATGGCTTTTTTTCTGGTAGTTAGATTTGTATGATGGTGGTTACTTTGAAGTACAATTATTTTGTCAATGGTTTGGATTTAGGAATTGAATAGTGAATTGTATAATTGATTTGGATTGTATTGTAATTGATTTAGGAAATTGATTAATTGATTGATGGTAAATGTATTTATGTTTACTTGCTTAGTTTCTATTTGATTTTGTTGATGGCATTGTATGTTGTTGTTCATAGTGTATTTTATTTTGAAATTGATTTTGCATAGTGTTACATGATGCACAGATTAATTGCATCATGTACACACTCAATGCAATTGTGTGACATTTGATATACATTTGTCTAGCTGCTGGTTTGTTGGGAGAGGAGATATCAATTTTTTTTTTAAAGTGCTGCTGGTTTAATTGTAAGATGCAATGTGGTGATTTTCAGATTAAGATTTCATGTTTTTATGTACAGTATGCATGTTTTATGTGTTTCATAATGGCAAATAATCTATTATTCATATCTGGATAATAGTTATTTTGCCCATTACTGTACTGTATGTGTGTGGGGGGAGGGGGGGTATTTATGTATTTAAATTTATAGGACAGGTTTATTTTTTTTACATATAGGGTTGGTTCCTCAGGTCTGCGGGGACCTCTCGAGACCACCTGAGGTCTCCTCGGATGCTCACGGGTACCAGGTTGGCATGTCCACGGGGGACACCTATGGGCAAGAACCGGTGGCCCCATCTGTAGGGGCACCGCGGACCTGTAGGGACCACCCGTGGGCCACCAGACCCCCGTGGGAACCACCCGAGGCCCCTCAGACACCTGTGGGTCTGACCCGGGGCCCCCCAGACACCCGAGGGCCTACCCGTGGAGACCACATTGTGGCCCATGGTGACCCATGGAGACCACCTGGTGGACCACGGCACCTAGCGGGGACCACCCGTAGGCCTCCAGACCCTGTTTGAAACCTTGTGCTGGGCTACTGTGAGGTCTACAGACACCCGTCAGGGCCACTGGGTACTCCCGTGGGCCTGGGGTATTAACCCTGTATGTAAAAGAATAAATCAGGTATTTATGGGGGGGCACAGGGGGTGGGTTATGTAGTGTTTATTAAATATAGTGCTGTTAATTGTGTTTAATAGGGGTGGGGGAAGAGGGTAATGTCCCCAAGCCAGGCTGGGTAGGCCTTCTGGGGTAGTGGGTGGTTAGGCCTCACGGGTGGGTAGTGGAGGAGGGTGTATAGGCCTCCCGAGTGGTGGGTGAGGGTGGGGTAACCCCTTAATGACTATAGTGGTTAATGACCGCTAAGGTGATTAAGGGGTTAGGGGACATTACATTGGCTATTTTGATTGTTTAGTATGTTTCGCAGCCTAGGAGGGGACATGGGCAGTATGAATATGAGGATGAAGACGGCCTTCATCGTGGGTGCCTGGAAAAGGTAAGTGTAATATGTATTTACTGCATTTATTGTGATTTATATGTATAAATGGGCAAATGCATTATTATCCATATGTGGATAATAGTAATTTTTCCCATTACTGTATTGTATGTGTTAGGGGGGTGTATTTAGTTAGAAATATTTTTTGTTTTTTTTTGAGGCACAACATTGGTATGGCAGGCCTGCGGGTACCCCGGACTCCCGCGGGGACCCCCGCACTCCCGCGGCACCCCCGCTTGGTCAGCCTGGGACACCCACGGGACCCCCGGACCCCCACGGGGTCAGCCGGGGACACCCGCGAGACCCCCGGCCTCCCTCGGGGACCCCCGCGGGGTCAGCCGTTGACACCCGTTGGCCTGTTGTATGGGCGTTGCGCCTGCAAAAATGTAAACAAAGACATTTTTCAATGTCCAGCTTTTTTATCACCTGCCTTTAGCTGGTGAGCTTTATTCAGCACAACTTTCGCGTACGATAAGTTTGCGTTGCTTAGTGAATCCCGCAGAAGGGCAGGATTCAGCGCAAACAGCTGATCGTACGAGAAAAGTTGGACTTTGAAAAATTTCTTGAAAAAAGTCAGTTTTTAGAGCGCAAAGTGTCTGTTTGCGCGGCTTAGTGAATAGCGCTCGGCGGAACATCACGTTCTAAGAGCACTTTGCGCTCTTAAGATTACTTATCACTGCTTAGTGCATAGCCCCCTTAATTTTTAGAAAGGCAGATTTTAATAAACTAAGGTCTAATCTACATGTAATACATTGGGATTATGTTTTTGAAGGGAAAAATGTAGAAGACAAATGGTCAGTCTTTAAAACATTGTTAGAAAAGCACACTTATCCGTGTATACCCTTGGGAAATAAGAATAAAAGAAATAAGTCAAAACCAATGTGGCTAAATAAACAGGTACAGTAGAGGAGGAAATGGACAAGAAGAGGAAGGCGTTTACATTCTTTAAGCCAGAAGGGGACAGAGGCATCGTATCAGAATTATAAATAATGTAACAAAAATTGCAAAAGGGCAATCAAATTAGCAAAAATGGATAATGAATAAATGATTGCAATAGAAAGTAAAATCAACCCTAATATGTTCTTTAAGTATCTTAATAACAAAAACATGAGAGAGGAAAATATAAGACCCTTTCAGTGTGAGATGGGCAGGCAGATTATTGGAGTTAAGGAAAATGCAAAAATTATTTGCCTCCGTGTGTACCAGGGAAGAATCAATTTCAATAGTAGTGCCGCAGGAGGAAGCCACAACCTCCATAATAATGAACAATTGGTTAACTAAGGAAGAAGTTCATAAGCAGCTTGAAAAAAATAATGAAAATAAGGCACCTGGCCCGATGGCATACATCCAAAAGTTCTCAAGGAGATAAGTCTCAATAGCCAAACCATTACATTTAATATTCAAGGACTCCAGTTCCACAGGCTCAGTACCACAAGATTGGCGTAAAGCAGATGTGGTGCCTATATTTAAAAAGGCAGCTAGATCACAACGGGGAATAACAGACCTTTAAGCCTGACTTCAATAGTGGGGAAACTACTTGAAGGTTTAATACGGGATAATATCCTGGAATACCTAATGGAAAACAAAATTATTAGTAATAGTCAGCATGGATTTATGAGGGATAGATCATGCCAAACTAACCGTATTTGTTTCTTTGAGGAGGTCAGTAGGAATTTAGACCAGGGTAATGCAGTTGATGTGGAGTACTTAGATTTTGCAAAGGCTTTTGATACGGTTCCACAAAAGAGGTTAGTGTACAAAATAAAACAAATTGGACACAGTAATAATATATGCGCCTGGATTGAAAACTGGATGAAGGATGACAACAGAGGGTTGTCATAAATTGAACTTTTTCAGGTTGGGCTAAAGTCGTGAGTGGAGTACCTCGGGGATCAGTACTGGGCCCCCTGCTTTTTAACTTGTTTTTTAATGAGCTTGAGGTTGGCACCAAGAGCAAAGTCTCAATCTTTGCTAATGATACTAAATTGCGTAAGGTAGTAGAATCAGAGCAGGATGTAATTACTCTCCAGAAGGACTTGGATAGACTGGAAACTCAGGCAGGTAAATGGCAGATGAGGTTTAATAAAGGTAAATGTAAGGTTATGCATTTGGGAAGCAAGAATAAAAAGGCAACTTACACATAAAAATAAAACAATACAGGTGCGCAAATGAAATGAACTAACAATTGTGAAATAATAGTGAATAAAATACCACTAAATACCCAAGTGAGTATAAATAACTGTGTTTCCAATTGAATGTAAGGAGCGTCTGCTGCTGTAGTTAGGGTAGCCCAAGAAGAAGTAGCCTTTTTAGTGCTACGAAACGCATTTTAATATACCATTTGTTGACCTGCATGTAACCCGTTGTATTATGCAAGTACTCTGGTGATTAAAACAGCATTTTCGGCACTTTTCCTAACCAACGCCTACACGGTGACGTCATCATTGCCCAACGGCCCTCAGCGTGGTGCTGCTAGCTAGACGTCAGACGCTGTCCCACGAGCCTGCCAGTGAAACAACTGCTACTCCTGATCTAACGGAGCTTTGGACTTACTCCCCTGGACTCTGCGGGCGAGCTTACAGGACTCTTTGTACGCACACCATGACGGACGGGAGCACTGCAGGCCATCTGACCGCAGAACACCGTAGACTCACAGTTTGATGAGGTAATGGTTCCAAAGGCGGGCATCCAACAGGGATATGTAGACACTGGTAGAATCCTCAGAGGAGGGGTATGGAGCACAGCAAACAGGAAATGAACAGGGATACGGCACACCCAAAATTCAATAAAAACAATTTATTGGGTACCGGACAAGAGAGACATCAAAAATAGGTACAAGGACCAACTCTGACGCGTTTCAGGTGCAAATGCCCTTTGTCATAGAGTAAGTAAGAGGATTCTACCAGTAACTATATAACTATATGGTGGAGAATTTGGGCCAGAGCCAAAATTGGCAATAAAATGCTTTCGCCTCCCACTTATCGAGGCTTTCTGACTAAAGCTTGATAAGTGGGTTAAGAAGGCTACTAGCCTAGGCCTCGTAGTATGATTTGAATAGCACAACAACCGGTGGTGTGGGAGATCCAAATGCCATCTTTAGCGTGAGACTAAGGCTGTGAACCCGCTGCAGCTGGCGGGGCGTGCGGCCACGGACCACAGATCCTTGCCCGAATGGTCCCTGCCCCCGCAGCCTCCTTCCGGCAGGGCTGACTACGTACTGTGATGCGTCAGCCGGCCGATGCTGCAAGATCCTAGTGATTTTCGGCACTGACGCGTCACGTGGTACGCGAGTCAGCCAATGGGGAGGAGGGGAGGGAAGGAGCTAGATGGGTGGCGCCTTGGGTGGGGAGCAGGGAAGGAGCTGCGGGTTAAAGTTTGTGAGTGTGTATGTATGTGTGTGTGTATGTGTATGTGTGTGTCTCCTCCCGACACCCCCCCTCCTCCTGATGCCAGCTCCGCTCCGATCGCAGCAGCCGACACCAAAGGTAGGGAGGGGGAGGTGTTGTGTAGTGTGCTGTGAGTGCTGTGAGAGTGTGCTGTGAGTGCTGTGTGCTGTGAGAGCTGTGTGCTGTGAGAGTGTGCTGTGAGTGCTGTGTGCTGTTAGTGCTGTGTGCTGTGAGAGTGTGCTGTGAGTGCTGTGTGCTGTGAGAACTGTGTGCTGTGAGTGCAGTGTGCTGTGAGTGCAGTGTGCTGTGAGTGCAGTGTGCTGTGAGATCTGTGTGCTGTGAGAGTGTTCTGTGAGTGCTGTGTGCTGTGAGTGCTGTGTGCTGTGAGTGCTGTGTGCTGTGAGTGCTGTGTGCTGTGAGAGCTGTGTGCTGTGAGTGCTGTGTGCTGTGAGAGTGTGCTGTGAGTGCTGTGTGCTGTGAGAGCTGAGTGCTGTGAGAGTGTGCTGTGAGTGCTGTGTGCTGTGAGAGTGTGCTATGAGTGCTGTGTGCTGTGAGAGTGGGCTGTGAGTGCTGTGTGCTGTGAGAGTGTGCTATGAGTGCTGTGTGCTGTGAGAGTGTGCTGTGAGTGCTGTGTGCTGTGAGTGCTGTGTGCTGTGAGCAGTGTGCAGTGAGAGTGTGTGCTGTGAGCAGTGTGCAGTGAGAGTGTGTGCTGTGAGCAGTGTGCAGTGAGAGTGTGTGCAGTGTGTAGTGTGTGCAGTGAGAGTGTGTGCAGTGAGAATGTGTGCAGTGAGAGTGTGTGCAGTGAGAGTGTGTGCAGTGAGAGTGTTTGCAGTGAGTGTGTGCAGTGAGCAGTGAGAAGTGAGCAGTGAGTGCTGGGAGTGTGTGCAGTGTGGTGTGTGGTGTGTGCAGTGTGCAGTGAGAGTGTGTGCAGTGTGCAGTGTGCAGTGAGAGTGTGTGCAGTGTGCAGTGAGAGTTTGTGCAGTGTGCAGTGAGAATGAGTGCTGGGAGTGAGTGCTGGGAGTGAGTGCTGGGAGTGTGTGCAGTGTGCAGTAAGAGTGTGTGCAGTGAGAGTGTGTGCAGTGAGAGTGTGTGCAGTGTGGCAGTGTGGCAGTGTGGCAGTATGCAGTGTGCAAAAAAAATGTTTAAAAAAAAATTACATTTAAAAAAAAAAAAAAATTTTAAACGGGAGCCACGTGAAAATTGCGTTATAATCGAATTCACGTTATAACGGGTCGCGCTATAACAGGGTTCAGCTGTATATATATATATATATATATATATATATATGTTATATATACATACATACATATATATATATATATATATATATATATATATATATATATATATACAAACAAATGGAATGAACCAATATACAAAGAAATGTTTAAGGGTTAACAAAAACATGCACAAATAAAAAAAACACTTCTCCATATCAGCCACAGTCTAACAAAATCCTATTTCCTAATAAAATCATTATCATCTGCCAATGAAAAGCATCAAATGCCAATTAAAACATTGAATTTACATTGTATACATGATGCATAAAATCTGTGCACCATGTACACTCTGCCAATCAATGTTAACAATAAAATATTCAAAAGAAAATACACTGAAATCCAAACAAGTATACTATTTAAACCAAGCAAGGCAACCAAAATAAATTATCCTTAATGAATCAAATCCCAAAACAATTAAAATACCATCCAAATCAATTACACAATTAATTATTTTAATCGTTAAACAAACCCATTATCCAACAAAGTTAACACCTGACAAAATAGTAGTACCAAAAAAAACCACTATAAAAAAGCAAGCCCACCCTGATCTAAAGTACAGCATACAACACCAAAAATTACATCTATCTAATTAATAATAACATTACACACATTTAAGAATAGCAGCATATCAAAATACATTTACATAGTGCAAAACAAGCATTCCCAACCAAATAATTTCTTACCCTGTATGTATATATCGATAGAGACATACATACATACATACATACAGTGGCAAGAAATGAGAATGGAAAAAAATTGTATAACATATAAAAAATTACAAAAAACAGTTAAAGTTTAAAAAAAATACATTTCTTTTGTTAACTTACAATTAGCTGCCCCACTCTCCGACTCCCGTTGAACACCAAGCTCTCGAACAAATCCACGCACAGCAACAGGAACCCATAAAATAAAAACCCATAAAATAATAAACCATAAAATAATAAACGAAGCTTGTCATTTATTTGTAATCCATTCCGTCACCGTCTTCATCTGTGTTCTTACATCTTCCGGCTTCTTCTTGGGGTCTTCTGGGGGTCTTCTTACCGTCTGCTGCCATGCCCTCTTCTCTTCTTTCTTCTGGAGGTCCATCCTCCTCGGCGTCTGCCTTCAAAATGAGACGACATAGGCTTTTATAGGCCTATGATGTCACATTATCGTCATATGGTTCCCACGGCCCTGATTGGGCTGTGAAAAGCATGTGATTTTGGGGGAAAATATTATTTTGATGACGTCATTTAAAGGCAATGACGCCAGCCAATCAGAATGGCTGTGCTTCAATTACCTTTAAGATGACGTCATGAAAAGAAAGATGGCCGGCCTCACATGGTATGGTAGCCAATCAGAGCGTGGGAAATACATCCCAACTCTGATTGGCTCTAGTACCATGTGACAGGCTTTAAATGACGTTACATCCGTTCTCCCCAAAGCCTCTATCACATGGTCTACTAGAGCCAATCAGAGTAGGGATGTAGTTCCCACGCTCTGATTGGCTACCGTACCATGTGAGGCCGGCCATCTTTCTTTTCATGACATCATCTTAAAGGCTATCGGGCCAGGGTGGCTTAACCCCTTAATTACCTTTGCGGTTATTATCCGATAAGGTGATTAAGGGGTTCATTGATATCAGAATGTAATTGCAATGTATTGGCTATGTATTTTGTTGGCAACGGAGGACACGGATTTTGCTGGCGAGGGGGCTTCTTATTGATGAGGTCAGTAGAACTTTATTTATTTTATTATGCTACTTAATGTGTTTAATAATGGGCAAATATCTGGATAATAGTTATTTTGCATATTATTGTACTGTATGTGTTGGGGGGGGATTGATGTATTTAAGGTATAGGAAATGTTTTTTTTTTTTACATACAGGGTTGTTTCCTCAGGTCTGCGGGGGACCTATGGAGACAACCTGCGGTCTCCTCGGGCTTCTCACAGGTAAATGGCTGCCGGGTCCACGTGGGACACCTGCGGGGAAGAACCGGTGGCCCCACATCTGTGGGGGCACCGCGGACCCGTAGGGACCACACGTGGGCCCCCAGACCCCCGTGGGAACCACCCGAGGCCCCTCAGACACATGTGGGTCTGACCCATGGCCCCCTAGACAGCCGCGGTCCTACATATGGGGACCCCATTGTGGCCCAAGTTGACCCACGGAGACCACCTGGTGGACAACGGCTTCTGGCGGGGACCACCCGTAGGCCTCCAGACCCTGTTTGAAACATGGTGCTGGGCTACTGTAGGTCTGTGAGGTGACCCGTCAGGTCCACTGGGGACTCCCGTGGGCCTGGGGTATTAACCCTGTATGTAAAATAATAAATCATGTATTTATGGGGGGGAACAGGGGGTGGGTTATGTATTTAATAAATATAATGATATTTATTGTGGGGCTGTGTATTGTTTTTATTGTGGGTACTGGGGGTGGGGGAAGGGGGTATTGGCCCCAAGGGTATGTGGGTAGGCCTCCCGGCTAGGTATTGGGTGAGTGAGGGTGGTTAGGCCTCACGGGGTGGGGGGGTACTGGGGGAGGGTATGTAGGCCTCCCGAGTGGTGGATGAGGGTGGGTTAACCCGTTAATGACTGTAGCGGTTAATAACCGCTATGGTGATTAAGGGGTTAAGGGACATTACATTGGCTGTTTTTATTTATATTTATAAAGTTCAAGGGAACTAGTCCCAGTAATCAGGGCTCAGCAGCAAGCAGGACATGTATATATACTGTATATAATCCAATAATAGAGATCACAAATAAGGGAAACAGAGCTATAATAAAAGCTACGTGAGACTTGATGAACACCTGTATAGACAACTCCTATGTAGTATATGAATTAAGCAGTATATAAGTCTCTTCGAGGTGGTGACAGACATATATATATATATCATAACAGTCATGCCTACCCTCTCATTGAAACAACCTGCATAAATAAAGACACCATACTGGAGTAAACAGGTAAGTACTCACTCATGTAGCAGCTCACCCTTAAGTAGTGCATGCATCACGTCAGCATTGCAGAGAAAAGTGATGTCCCAAGGGGTCCAAGAAACGGAACACAACGGTGTAGAAGATGGGGGCTACAAACCAGCAAAAACGGTTACAAGATTTTATTGAGTGATAAGTATGGGGTACAGGGCTACTCTGACGCGTTTCGGGAACAAGAGTTAAAGAGTTAGTTTGAGTCTGTATACCCTCCCGTATAAATATGTTATCCCCCGCCCCCAACAGTGACGTCACGGAGTGGAAATCTCGCGTGAGCAACAGCCCTGCTGAATGCTCGCCTCTCATGAAAGCTGGGGCTGCGGGAGAACGCATAATGGAGAGTATACATTGAAGAGATACAAAACACAAAGTGAATGTAAAAGCAATGTAGCGCAGTGCTAAAAACAGTGCAATGCTGATGAAAATAAAAATAAAAACACAAACTGAGACCATATAATAGCAATGGAAGAACACATATACAATACATAATTAGTACAATGTTAATTATCCATAAATTCAATTATTTCATTTTTGGATAAACATATACGGCTGTATATTTAAGGATTGACATATTCAGCTATGTAGTATATAGACCAGATATATAAAGGTATAAAAACTAATACTGTACATGGATAGAATATCCAAAGTCAACCTTGTGGACTAATATATGTATAAGATATAGCCAGCTACATGAATTAATTCTGCAATGTAGCAAACATGTATACATACTATGATGAAAAAACAACCTCATAAATCAGACTTTAAATAGAATGAATCTATCATGCAAAAAGATATATACAATAGGAAATCTAGTAGACTATCTCCAATTGTGGAGCAAAACAACCTATAATGATCGCAAATAATCAATATGCATACATGATAGAAATACATATGAAAAACATCAGAGAAAGTGCTTCAACTCCCAGTCTAGATTCATGCCCCTGGGTGCCAATGTCCCAAGGGCATAAATCCAGTACATCTCCCTACGGTTTAGAAGAGACTCTCTGTCTCCTCCTCTAATATTCGGATGTATATGTTCAATAGCACTAAATGTGAAATTTTGTAGAGAACCAGATGGACATCCCATAAAATGTCGTGCTACTGGGAATCTTTCGTCCCTATTTTTTATACTTCTAACATGTTCACTCACTCTTTCTCTGAGCGTGCGGATCGTTCTTCCCACGTAGCCGCTGCCACATGAACACCTCAACAAATAAATAACATATTTTATATTGCATGTCATGAACGAGTGTAACTTGTGATTCTGTTTGGTGTGTACATCTTTGATGTGTTTTATAGAAAATGCATATCTGCAGAATCTACAATTACCACAACTGTAAAAACCTTTTGTTATCAACATGTTAGAGTCTTTTTTAGGGTTAAACAGACTAGGAGAATTTTTTATTGCCAATGGTCTTTGCTCTCCTAAAGACCATTCTAGGATGAATTTTTGTATATTTATCCAAATCCCTGTCTAGTTTAAGTACACCCCAGTGTTTCACCAAAATTGCTCTAATTTGTTGAGCTTGCCTAGAGTAAGCTGTGATGAATAGCGGTAAATCATCATTTGGCTCTGTATGAAAGTGTGATGTTTTCTTAGAAAAAGAGGCTTTTTTAGATTTGGTTTTATTCAAGAGTGTGAACCTGTCTGTGTTTAATGCATGATCAAAAGCACATTTGATGTCTTTATCACTGTAACCCCTATGTTTAAACCTAGTTGATAATTGTTCTGCTTGTGTTAAAAATGCTTGTTCAGTTGAGCAGATTCTCCGCAACCTCAAAAATTGTCCTTTCGGAATTCCTCTTATTAAGGGTCGGGGATGGGCACTGTTGGCTCTGAGCAGAAACTCTCCCTGATCCTTAATAATGAAATAATTGAATTTATGGATAATTAACATTGTACTAATTATGTATTGTATATGTGTTCTTCCATTGCTATTATATGGTCTCAGTTTGTGTTTTTATTTTTATTTTCATCAGCATTGCGCTGTTTTTAGCACTGCGCTGCATTTTTTTTTACATTCACTTTGTGTTTTGTATCTCTTCAATGTATATGTGTTCTCCCGCAGCCCCAGCTTTCATGAGAGGCGAGCATTCAGCGTGGCATCCCATTGGTGATCAGTTTCCACCAATGGGAGACGTCAGGGCTGTTGCTCACGCGAGATTTCCACTCCGTGACGTCACTGTTGGGGGCGGGGGATAACATATTTATACGGGAGGGTATACAGACGCAAACTAACTCTTTGACAAATGGACTTGTTCCCAAAACAAATCAGAGTAGCCCTGTACCCCTTACTTATCACTCAATAAAATCTTGTAACCGTTTTTGCTGGTTTGAAGCCCCCATCTTCTACACCGTTGTGCTCCGTTTCTTGGACCCTTTGAGACATCACTTTTATTCATGTTTATGTTTTGCAGTATCGGAGGGGGCATGGACAGTGATGAAGATGAGGATGGCCTTCATCGTGGCAGCCGGACAAGGGTGAGTGCAATATGTATTTAATGTATTTATTGTTCTTTATGTATTTTAAATGGGCAAATGCACTATTATCCATTTGTGGATAATAGTAATTGTGCCCATTACTATACTGTATGTGTTAGGGGGGGGGGGGTTATTTCTTTATAAGTATTTATGTGTTTTGACATTAATTTGGGGGGCACAGAATTGGTACTGCAGGCCCGCGGGTAACAACCGAGGGCCCCCGCCGGCCTATAGTATCATTGATGTGCATATATGTTTATGTTAGGGGGGTATAGGGGTTGTTGGTGTAATACATATATAAATATAAATATATATATATATATATATATATATATATATATATATTTTATATTTATTTATATATTTATTTATTTATTTATTTATTTATTGTGGGCTGTTGTGTGTGTATTTTTTTTATTGTGGGTAGCGGGTGTGGCCGAAGTGGGTCTTAGCCCCAATGGTGGTTTGTTTAGGGCTTGCGGGTGGGTAGCGGGAGGGCTTAACCCCTTCCCAGACCGTAGCGTATAACCGCTAAGGTCATGAAGGGGTTAAGTGCACCTGCAAACCCCCCCCACAAGCCCAACAACCACCAAGGGCCAAATACCCCCTTCACCCACCCCCGCTTACCCACAATAAACCTGGCACGGCTGGTTAACCCTCATGCCTTAGGGTTAGCGCCTAAGTAATGAAGTGCCTTTAAATGATTTTTCCTGCCCGGCTGATGCCGGGGGGCTCCGGCTGGTGATTAATGATATCAGCTCCGGAGACCTCCGGCATCAATCCCAGGCAGGAAAAAGGCCTGATTTTTCTAAGTGCCGTTCCGCAGCTCCCGCAGCCTCTCCCCAGCAACTTGTCAACTTTTTGGGGCGAGACGGATTGCCGTGAAAATCTCAATTCTAGAATTGAGCGGGTTTCAAAACATGGCTAGTTGCGGCGCAAAGTGCCTTTTTGCCGTGCCGATGGCGGGGAAAAAAACCCGTCAACAAACTTGGCGTTTTTTTTGCTTTTCGACAAGTTTTCGGCCCTTACTGAATCGGGTATGCATTTTTGGCGCAAAACGGGCGAAAAGTGACTTTGCGCCGCTTACTGCATGAGGCCCTTAATCTCCCTGTGCCTCGGGCACCAAAAACATAGATTGTAGGCTCCATGGGGCAGGGACTGTGTCTGCAAAAATGTCTGTGTAAAGCGCTGCGTAAAATTAGCAGCACTATACAATGACATGCTATTATTATATATGTGTGTATATATGTGTATATATGTGTGTATATATATGTGTGTGTGTGTGTGTGTGTGTGTGTGTGTGTGTGTGTGTGTGTGTGTGTGTGTGTGTGTGTGTGTGTGTGTGTGTGTGTGTGTGTGTGTGTCAACCAGCCCTGCTGAACCTGCTCGTCCTACTCATGAAAGCTGGGGCTGCGGGAGAAGCGCATAATGGAGAGTATAAATGAAGAGAACAAAACACAAAGTGAATGTAAAAAGCACATGTAGCGCAGTGACTAAAAAACAGTGCAATGCTGATGAAAATAAAATAAAACACAAACTGAGAGACATCATACTAGCAATGAAGACACACTATACATTACATATTAGTACAATGTTATTTATCCATAAAGTCAATTATTCAATTTTTGGAGATAAACATTATACGGCTGTAATTGAAGGATTGGACATATTCAGCATGGTAGTATATAGGACCCGATATATAAAGGTATAAAAACAATAATTGTAATGGATAGAATATCCAAAGTCACCTTGTGGATAATATGTATAAAGATATAGCCAGCACATGAAGTAATTCTGCAATTGTAGCAAACATGTATACATTACTATGATGATGAAAACAACCTCATAAATCAGACTTTAAATAGAATGAATCTATCATGCAAAAAGATATATACAATAGGAAATTAGTAGACTATTCCCAATGTGGAGCAAAACAACTATAATGATAGACAAATAATACAATATGCATACATGATTAGAAATACATATGAAAAAACATCAGAGAAATGTGCTTCAAACTCCCAGTCAGATTCATGCCCTAGGGTGCCATGTCCGCAAGGGAATAAATCCAGTACATCTCCCTACGGTTTTGAGAAAAGACTTCTGTTCTCTCTAATATGTCGGGATTGTATGTTCAATAGCACTAAATGTGAAATTTTGTAGAGAACCAGATGGACTCCCATAAAATGTGTGCTACTGGGAATCTTTCGTCCCTATTTTTTTATTACTTCTACACATGTTCACTCACTCTTCTCTGAGCGTGCGGATCGTCTTCCCACGTAGCGCCTGCCACATGAACACCTCAACAAAATAAATAACATATTTTAATGCATGTCATGAACGAGTGTTGTAACTTGTGATTCTGTTTGGTGGTACATCTTTGATGTGTTTTATAGAAAATGATATCTGCAGAATCTACAATTACCACAACTGTAAAAAACTTTTGTTATCAACATGTTAGAGTTTTTTAGGGTTTTTTAACAGACTAGGAGAATTTTTTATGCCAATGGTCTTTGCTCTCCTAAAGACCATTCTAGGATGAATTTTTGTATATTTATCCAAATCCCTGTCTAGTTTAAGTACACCCCAGTGTTTCACCAAAATTGCTTAATTTGTTGAGCTTGCCTAGAGTAAGCTGTGATGAATAGCGGTAAATCATATTGGCTCTGTATGAAAGTGTGATGTTTTCTTAGAAAAAAGGCTTTTTTAGATTTGGTTTATTCAAGAGTGGTGAACCGTCTGTGTTTAATGATGATCAAAAAGCACATTGATGTCGTTTATCACTGTAACCCTATGTTTAAACCTAGTTGATAATTGTTCTGCTTGTGGTTAAAAATGCTTGTTCAGTTGAGCAGATTCTCCGCAACTCAAAAAATTGTCCTTTCGGAATTCTCTTATTAAGGGTTGGGGATGGGCACTGTTGGCTCTGAGCAGAAACTCTCCCTGATCCTTAATAATGGAAAATAATTGAATTATGGATAATTAACATTGTACTAATATGTATTGATATGTGTTCTTCATTGCTATTTATATGGTCTCAGTTTGTTTTTTTATTTTTATTTTCATCAGCATTGCGCGGTTTTTAGCACTGCGCTGCATTTTTTTTTACTTCACTTTGTGTTTTGTATCTCTTCAATGTGATATTGTGTTTCCGCCCAGCCCAGCTTTCATGAGAGGCGAGCATTCAGAGTGGCATCCCCTTGGTGATCAGTTTCCACCAATGGGAAGACGTCAGGGCTGTTGCTCACAGCGAGATTTCCACTCCGTGACGTCAATAGTTGGGGGCGGGGGAGAAACATATTTATACGGGAGGGTATACAGACGCAAACAACTTTGACAAATGGACTTGTTCCCAAACAAATCAGAGTAGCCCTGTACCCTACTATCACTCAATTAAAATCTTGTAACCGTTTTTGATGTTTGGAAGCCCCCATCTTCTACACCGTTGTGCTCCGTTTCTTGGACCTTTGAGACCATCACTTTTATTCATGTTTATGTTTTGCAGTATCGGAGGGGGCATGGACAGTGATGAAGATGAGGATGGCCTTCATCGTGGCAGCCGGACAAGGGTGAGTGCAAATGTATTAATGGATTTATGTTCTTTATGTATTTTAAATGGGCAAATGCACTATATATCCATTTGTGGATAAAGTAATTGTGCCATTAACTATACTGTATGTGTTAGGGGGGGGGGGGTTGGGAGGTTATTTATCTTATAATTTATGTGTTTGACATTAAGTTGGGGGGAACAGAATTGGTAATGCAGGCCCGCGGGTAAACAACCGAGGGCCCCCGCAGGCCTATAGTATCATTGATGTGCATATATGTTTAGTAGGGGGGGGTATAGGGGTTGTGGTGTGTAATTGTAATAAATATAAATATAAAATATATATATATATCTATATATATATATATACTATATTTTATATTTATTTAATATTTATTTATTATTTATTATCTTATTGTGGCTGTTGTGTGTATTTTTTTTATTGTGGGTAGCGGGTGTGGCCGAAGTGGGTCTTAGCCCCAATGGTGTTTGTTTAGGGCTGGGGTGGTAGCGGGAGGGACTTAACACCCTTCATGGCCGTACGCGTATAACGCTAAGGTCATGAAGGGGTTAAGTGCACCTGCAAACCCCCCCCACAAGCCCTAAACAAACACCAAGGGCCAAATACCCCCTCACCCACCCGCTACCCACAATAAACCTGGCACGGCTGGTTAACCCCTCATGCCTTAGCGGTTAGCCGCTAAGTTAATGATGGCCTTTAAAGCATTTTTCCTGCCGGATGCATGCCGGGGGGCTCCGTGCTGGTATTAATGATATCAGCTCCGGAGAACTCCGGCATCAATCCCAGGCAGGAAAAAGGCCTGATTTTTCTAAGTGCCGTTCCGCCGCTCATCCGCCAGCCTCTCCCCAGCAACTTGTCAACTTTTTGGGGCGGAGAAGGATTGCCGTGAAAATCTCAATTCTTAGAATTGAGCGGGTTTCAAAACATGGCTAGTTGCGGCGCAAGTGCCTTTTTTGCCGTGCCGATGGCGGGGAAAAAAAACCCGTCAACAAAACTGGCGTTTTTTTTTTTTTGCTTTTAGACAAGTTTTCGGCCTTACTGAATAGGGTATGCATTTTTGGCGCAAAACGGCGAAAAGTGACTTGCGCGCTTACTGACATGAGGCCTTAATCTCCTGTGCCGGCGGACAAAAAAAATAGATTGTAGGCTCCATGGGGCAGGACTGTGTGCAAAAATTATGTGTAAGACGTGGTAAAATTAGCAAGCATATAACAATGACATATTATTATTAGATATGTGTGTTATATATGTGTATATGGTGTGTTGTATTATATATGTGTGTGTGTGTGTTTGTGTGTGGTGGTGTG
>WSYH01006780.1:23780-36193 GCA_036426205.1 Ascaphus truei
TCAGTGGGTGTGTGTGTGGGTGTATCATTGGGTGTGTGTGTGTGTGTGTGTGTGTGTGTGTGTGTATGTGTGTGGTGGGTGTTGGGGTTTAAACTTACTGGGAATGTGTGTGTTAGTATTTAAACCAAGGCTCCATTTACACAAGCAAGTGTTAACCTTGGAAAGCCAAAGTATTGCTATCACACCTCCCTCTTACAACTCCCACCTGTGTACATGTAATCAATGTGTAATGTACATGTAATCAAAAGCTCTCAAAGGCATTCCAGGTTTTTAACTGATAGAAATCAAAGGCACCTGTGGAATGGGTTTCTTTTTGTTGTGGAATGGGTTTCTTTTTGTTGTGGAATAATTTCCCCCAATTCTAAACAAGGTGCAAATGTTTGAGAAGAGAATGAAACCAGGCAAACTAGATCTTCTGGAGTTAGTTCAACACCAAATAAATAAAGTCATATCACAGTTACTACTGTAGTTGTTGAAATTCATAAATTAGGTTGATTAAAAAAGGATCAGAAAGAGACCCCAACAGTTGCACTCATGCCAGTGTATATATTGTGTGAAATAGGGATTCAAAATATCCATGAGATGTAATTTCTCATAGAGGCAAGTCTACTGACTAATGGATCAGCATTTAAAATAAAATAATACGATTTTATTACATAAATCCAATATTACAGTGTGATAAATACATACAGTGATATCTTAAAATCCCCATAGTGGTGCGGAGACACTCTAGTATATAGGATAGTATAGACACAACTATTGGTATAATAATAGTTGGAAAATGAATATCTCAATATTAACCAGTTAAAGTCCTATTATATAAATAGTGGCTTGTCACACATAAAAATCAATACAGTCTGTCTGCAAGGTATTTAATTTCTTGCCATTCTCTCTCAGTATCAGAGTAATGTGTAAAAACACCAAGATAAAATAACAAGTTGTGATAAAGTAACAAAATGTTAATAGGTGTATAAACTGATGAAAAGATACATAATGACAGAGGTAGTATACATTGTTTCTATTTTGGAAGTACATTCTCTCTGTATAGACAACGTAGTGGCTAGTTTCCCAGACAGTACTCACTGATAGTACATAGGGTTAGAATAGTATATAGTTAGCAATTCCCTAGTGATATATATAAATATATCCAGCTACCTGCAGGTAGTCCAAGCATAAACATGGCAACAGCAAGTAGTTGTCTGTTGCTTAATACAAAGTGGTCACAGAGGACCCTGCATGGGAAAAGAGGAACCAGTATAAAAGCTTTGTGTTAGTAGGAGATATGAGGACTGTGAGAGCTATGCACTAAGCTCAATGGCTTTGCGTTTTGATTTGACCAAAATGCAGGTTCGTTAAAAAGTGAGGCCGGGGACGCGATGCACTGAGGCCTTGAGGCCATTTTTTAACGTACCTGCTCAAAATAGCTCAAAACAGCCACAGCATGCGGTTTGCTTATATTCCCCCTGCTAGCGTTCTGAACCTCTCCGTTCGCTAGCTGATAGGGAAAAAAAGCCGCGATCGTACACTAAATAAATACATTTTAATACAAGTGTACATGAGCAGGGGGTCTTCCGAGCTGAACCGCATTGGTTTCAGGTCTGAGGACCCCCTACTTCAGGAGATACAGGCCCCATTATGGGGTGCCGGTATCCCCTGCAGTTTAAAGCTCCCGCGTCACGTGACCGGGTTATTTACATTCTGCAGGGGATACCGGCACCCCATAAAGGGTCCTGTATCTCCTGAACTAGGTTGTCCTTTGACCTGAAACCAATGTGGTTCAGCTCAGGAGACCCCCTGCACATCAACACTAGTATTAAAACATACATAACAATAAACAATAATTCATTACCGTAGCGGCTAACCGCTATGGTAATGAAGCTGCTTTAATGTATTTTAAATAATAGTGTGCGGGAGCAGGGGGTCCCCTGAGCTGAACCGCATTGATTTCTGCCTCAGAGACCCCCTGTTTCCCGAGTTACAGGCCCCGGTATGGGGCATCGGGTGCCAGTGCCGCCGCCATCTTTATAGCGTCCAAGACGCGACGTGGGCTCTATAAAGATTGCGTCCGCACTGGCACCGATGCCTCAAATCGGGGCCTGTAACTCGGGAAGCAAGGGTCTCTGAGGCACAAATCAATGCGGTTCAGCTCAGGGGACCCCCTGCTCCCGCACACTATTATTTAAAATACATTAATGCAGCTTCATTACCTTAGCGGTTAGTCGCTAAGGCAATGAAGGAGTTAAGGCACATTAGCATGTTTATTGGGGACAATTGTCCCCAATAAATAACACACATCCCCCCGCCCCCTAACACAGTACTGTAATGGGCAAAATTACTATTATCCACATATGGATAATAATGCATTTGCCCCTTTAAAATACATATAAATGACAATAAATACAATTAACACTTACGTTTTACAGGCACCCACGATGAAGGCCATCATAATCCTCATCTTCATTCTGCTCATGCCCCTACGGTGCTGCAAAACATGCATAACAATTACAATAGCCAATGTAATGTCCCCTAACCCCTTAATCACCATAGCGGTTATTAACCGCTACAGTCATTAAGGGGTTAACCCACCCTCACCCACCTACCTGTAGGGAGGCCTACATACCCTCCAACTCTAACCCCCCACCCCGTGAGGCCTAACCACCCTCACCCACTACCCACAAGGAAGGCCTACCCACATACCCTTGGGGCCAATACCACTCCCCCCCCCCCCCCCAACAACATACATAGTTAATGTGGTCAAAATAACTATTCCCAGATATGGATAATATATTTTTTGCCCATTATTAAAACACATAAAACCATCCACAATCAAAACATGAATTTTAATTTTAAACCACCACAGGTTGCCAATTTAAATAAATACAAGCAGCCGGCATTGCAAATAAAAAAAAAAAAACCAACTGGAAGTCCTCACCAATTCTAAGAAAGTTCACAGCATTGCATTGATGTGTACATGATGCAATTATTCAGTGCATAATATAACACTATGCAAACATATATGGTAACAATAAAGATACCCTATCAACAATGTCCCCTAACCACCAATGCATCCTGAAAATCAATTAGAACTAACCAACATCAATACAATTAGCACAAGTCAATTAATCCATTTTCCTCAAACAATTAAAATACAATACAAATCAATTATACAATTCCCTATTCAATTGCTAAAGCCAAACCATTGCCAAAACAATTCTAATTTAAAGTAACCACCATCATTCTAATCTTACTACCATAAAGAAGCCTTTAGCTAAATACAAACTACATTATTCACAACAATGACCAAATAAAGATGCTAAATACATTATCCATACATGAAAAGAACCTAAACATGAGCCAAACAATCAATTATTATCCCTGTATGTCTATCCATACAGATAGATAAACATAACATACAGGGGCAATAATACAGCATCGAATACAATGCATTTACATACAATACACCCATTCAGTGTCCGTGAATGTATTATATACATAGATAAATTAACGGGCATTAAATAGGAGTGAAAAAATAAAAGACATTCATGAAAAATCATAAAAACCTGTAAAAGTAAAAATAATAAACTTTTCTTTTGTTTACTCACCATTAGATGTCCACGCTCCGAAATCCAAGCGAGCCGGAAGCACAGGAACCAATCCACAGGTAAGCCATAAAATAAAAAACCATAACAAATCAACGTCTGTGTCTTCTTTCTTCTTTGGGGTCTTCTGGGGTCTTCTTCCATCTTCTTCCATCTTCTTCCGTCTTCTTAGGCCACGCCCTTCTTCTCTTCTTAGGAGGGGAGATGTTCCCTCCTCGGCGACTAGCTTCAAAATGAGGCGACATAGGCTTTTATAGGCCTATGACGTCACATTTTGGTCAAATGTTTCACACGGTCCTGATTGGGCCGTGAAAAACATGTGATTTGGCCGATGGAAAAAAAAAATGATGACGTCATTTAAAGGCAATGAAAGCACAGCCAATCAGAATGGCTTTGCTTCAATTGCCTTTAAGATGACGTCATTAAAAGAAACATGGCCGGTCTCACATGATACAGTAGCCAATCAGAGCGTGGGAAATACATCCCAACTCTGATTGGCTCTAGTACCATGTGACAGGCTTTCAAAGACATCACATCCGTTCTTCCCCAAGCCTCTGTCACATGGTCTACTAGAGCCAATCAGAGATGGGATGGAGTTCCCACGCTCTGATTGGCTACGGTACCATGTGAGACCGGCCATGTTGCTTTTAATGACGTCATCTTAAATGCAATTGAAGCAAAGCCATTCTGATTGGCTGTGCTTTCATTGCCTTTAAATGAGTCATCATTTTTTTTCCATCGGCCAAATCACATGTTTTTCACGGCCCAATCAGGACCGTGGGAAACATTTGACCAAATTGTGACGTCATAGGCCTATAGAAGCCTATGTCGCCTCATTTTGAAGCTAGTCACCGAGGAGGGAACATCTCCCCTCCTAAGAAGAGAAGAAGGGCGTGGCCTAAGAAGACGGAAGAAGACAGAAGAAGATGGAAGAAGATGGAAGTAGATGGAAGAAGACCCCAGAAGACCCCAAAGAAGACACAGACGTGGAGATAGATAGATAGATAGATAGATAGATAGATAGATAGATAGATAGATCTAGATAGTTAATTATTATTATAAAAACGAGCAGTTTCCTAAACTGCCACCTGTTCCAAGAGATACCAAACATGCTGGTTTAGGTGTAATATGTGTACCACATGAGCATTTACGTGTAAAGATAGACTTACCTAGTAAATGCCCATACAGACAGTCATAGTGCTCCAGAATCCCTGTGACAAGAACTCTGTTTTCCTCTTCATTGAACCGAGGATTACGTGGCCGCTCAAGACGTTTCTTCCAAATACTTGCAGGCCCAGAGCTTGGCTGCTGCTGACTGGACTCTCCTTCTTCCAATGGAAGAGACTACAAAAGCGGCCCACCAGCAACCACCCCATCACCAGACGCACCAGCAGCAGACACCCCACCAGCACCAGCAACAGAGCCACCAGCAGCACTCGCACTCCCAGCAACACCACTCGCACTCGAAGCCACAGCACTCCCCTGAATCCTACGTTCACTCAGATGCGTACTTACACGACAACCAGTACCACAGACCAGCATCACTCTTCCCACGCCTTGCGGCCATACCTCTAGCACTCACAAAGAACAGAAAAGAAATTTAAAGACAATCACACTGAACACTTACAAAGTGAAAACAAGACAAAGATGTAAACAAAACAACACAGGACAAACCTCTCACAATACACCACAACTGTCTCAGTCAATATGAAATATGTAAATCGCCCAGCTCTGTGTGTGTCTCTCTCTCTCTCCCAACAACACAGAGAATGAATAAAAATACACGCTGCCTTTAAATGGGCCGCTCAATGCAGATTCAGCAAGAAGTTTCATTGGGGAACCTAACACCACCTTGCCATGCACGCCGATACACCTGTGTGTGATCGGCAAATCATCGGCAGAGTGGGAGCAAATGTTTTCGGCTTGATTCGGAAGGGATTCGGCACTTATTGCATACGGAGAGGGAAAATCGGCAGAATCATGCCGATAAGGTACCCTTGGCGATTGCACTTTTTCGGCGCTTAATGCATAGAGCCCATAGTTGCAGGATAATGGGCAGTTTTCTGTCTAAATTTATAGAAGACTTTGGGGGCTATGCACTAAGCTCAATGGCTTTGCGTTCTGATTGGCCAAAAAGCAGGTTCGTTAAAAAATGAAGCCGGGGACGCGATGCACTAAGGCCTTGAGGCCATTTTTTTACGTACCTGCTCAAAATAGCTCAAAACAGCCACAGCGTACGAATTGCTTTTTTCCTCCCTTCTAGCGTTCTGAACCTTTCCGTACGCTAGCTGATAGAAAAAAAAGCCGCATGTAACATTTGCATGGAGATTTGCTATCTCCATGCAAGACTGTTACAGGTGATCATACACTAAATAAATACATTTTAATAATAGTATACATGAGGAGGGGTACCCTTAGCTGAACCGCATTGATTTCTGCCTCAGTGACCCCCTGCTTCCCGAGTTACAGGCCCCGGTATGGGGCATCGGGTGCCAGTGCCGCCGCCATCTTTATAGCGTCCAAGACGTGATGTGGGCTCTATAAAGATGGCGTCCGCACTGGCGCCGATGCCCCAAACTGGGGCCTGTAACTCGGGAAGCAGGGGGTCAGCTCAGGGGACCCCCTGCTCCCATACCATGTGACAGGCTTTCAAAGACGTCACATCCGTTCTCCCCCAAGCCTCTGTCACATGGTCTACTAGAGCCAATCAGAGATGGGATGCAGTTCCCACGCTCTGATTGGCTACGGTACCATGTGAGACCGGCCATGGTTATTTTAAAGACGTCATCTTAAAGGCAATTGAAGCAAAGCCATTCTGATTGGCTGTGCTTTCATTGCCTTTAAATGACGTCATCATTTTTTTTCCATCGGCCAAATCACATGTTTTTTACGGCCCAATCAGGACCGTGGGAAACATTTGACCAAAATGTGACGTCATAGGCCTATAAAAGCCTATGTCGCCTCATTTTGAAGCTAGTCGGAGAGGAGGGAACATCTCCCCTCCTAAGAAGAGAATAAGGGCGTGGCCTAAGAAGACGGAATAAGACGGAAGAAGATGGAAGAAGATGGAAGAAGACCCCAGAAGATCCCAGAAGACCCCAAAGAAGACACAGACGTGGATTTGTTATGGTTTTTTATTTTATGGCTTACCTGTGGATTGGTTCCTGTGCTTCCGGGTCGCTTGGAATTCCAAGAGTGGACATCTAATGGTGAGTAAGCAAAAGAAAAGTTTATTATTTTACTTTTACAGGTTTATGTTTTTTCATGCATGTCTTTTATTTTTTCACTCCCATCTAATGCCCGTTAATGTATCTATGTATATACATACATTCACGGACACTGAATGGGTGTATTGTATGTGACTTTTATACAGTATGTAAATGCATTGTATTTTATGCTGTATTATTCCCCCTTTATGTTATGTTTATCTATCTGTATGGATAGACATACAGTTAGTTATAATTGATTGTGTGGCTTATGTTTAGGTTCTTTTCATGTATGGATAATGTATTTAGCATCTTTATTTTGTCATTGTTGTGAATAATGTAATTTGTATTTAGCTAAAGGCTTCTTTATGGTAGTAAGATTAGAATGATTGTGGTTACTTTAAATTAGAATTGTTTTGGCAATGGTTTGGCTTTAGCAATTGAATAGGGAATTGTATAATTGATTTGTATTGTATTGTAATTGTTTGAGGAAATTGATTAATTGATTGATGCTAATTGTATTGATGTTGGTTAGTTTCTAATTGATTTTCAGGATGGCATTGGTGGTTAGGGGACATTGTTCATAGTGTATTTTATTGTTACATATATTTTGCATAGTGTTATATGATGCACAGATTAATTGCATCATGTACATACTCAATGCAATTGTGTGACATTTCATAGAGATTTGATTGGCTGCAGTTTGTTTTTTTTATATTTGCAATGGCTGCTGTATTTATTTTAACATGCAATCTGGTGGTTTTAAGATTAAAAATTCATGTTTTGATTTGTGGATGTTTTATGTGTTTCATAATGGGCAAATAATATATTATCCATATCTGGATAATAGTTATTTGGCACATTATTGTACTGTAGGTGTTGGGGGGGGGGGATGTAGGTATTGAATGTATAGGCCAGGTTTATTTATTTACATTCAGGGTTGGTTCCTTGGTTCTGCGTGAGACCTCTGGAGACCACCTGCGGTCTCCTCGGGTATCTCACGGGTATCAGGCTGGTGGTTCCACGGGTGACACCTGCGGGGATGAAGCGGTGATCCCACCTCTGTGGGGGCACCATGGACCCGAAGTCTGTGTGGAAGAACCGGTGGTCCCACATCCGTGGGGGCACCGCGGACCCGTAGGTGCGGGGATGAAGCGGTGGTCCCACATCCGTGGGGGCACCGTGGACCCATAGTGAGCACTCATGAGTTCCCCAGACCCCCGTGAGAACCACCCGGGGCCCGGCAGACACCTGTGGGTCTGACCCGGGGATCCCAGACATCCGTGGGCCTACCGTGGGGACCCAATTGTGGCCAACGGTGGCCAAGGAGACCACCTGGGGGCCATGGCGCTTGGCGGGACCCACCAACAGGCCTCCAGAACCTGTGTGAAACAAGTTTCTGGTACCCTGTAGGTCTGTCAGGTGACCCGCCAGCCGCCGGGGACTCGTGTGGGGCTGGGGTATGAACCCTGTATGTAAAAGAATAAATCATGTATTTATGTGGTTGCACAGGGGGTGGGTTATGTATTTAATAAATAGAATGATGTTTAATGTGGGGCTGTGTATTGTTTTTATTGTGGGTACTGGGGGTGGGGGAAGGGGGTATTGGCCCCAAGGGTATGAGGGTAGGCTTCCCTTGTGGGTAGTGGGTGAGGGTGGTTAGGCCTCACGGGGTGGGGGGTTAGTGTGGGAGGGTATGTAGGTCTCCCGAGTGGTGGGTGAGGGTGGGTTAACCCCTTAATGACTGTAGCGGTTAATAACCGCTATGGTGATTAAGGTGTTAGGGGACATTACATTGGCTATTGTAATTGTTGTGCATGTTTTGCAGCACGTAGGGGCATGGGCAGAATCAAGATGAGGATGAAGACGACCTTCATCGTGGGTGCCTGTAAAAGGTAAGCGTAATATGTTTTGACTGTATTTATTGAATTTTATATGTATTTAAAATGGCTAAATGCATTATTATCCATATTTGGATAATAGTAATTTTGGCCATTACTGTATAGTATGTGTTAGGGGGTGTATTTAGTTAGAATTGTTGTTTTTTATTTTTGGAGGTGCAACATTGGTACCGCAGGCCCGCGGGTACCCCCGGACTCCCGCAGGGACCCCCACACTCCCGCGGGGACCCCCGCTTGGTGAGCCGGGGACCCCCAGACCCCAGCGGGGTCAGCCGGGGACACCCGCGTGACCCCCGGGCTCCGTCGGGACCCCCGCGGGGTCAGCCGGGGACACCCGCCGGCCTGCTGTATGGGTTTTGCGCATGCAAAAATAAAAAGCCAGATTTTTTTGCATCTTCTCTGACCTGACGTGTTCTGATTAACGCAACATTCGCATTTGCTAAGGTTGCGTTGCTTAGTGCATCCCGCTTAAGGGCAGAATTTCACGCAAACAGGACTGCGATCGAGCAAAGTTGGACTTAGAAAAAATCCCTGAAAAAAATCATTTTTAGAGCGCAAAGTGCCTGTTTGCGTTGCTTAGTGCATCAGGTTGAGCCAAAAATCATGATCGAAGAGCACTTTGCGGTCTAAAAGTTACTTATCAGAGCTTAGTGCATAGCCCCCTTAGTATGGAAGTGATCCATTCCACAGTTTCACAGTTGCTGGGACTGTGGGATAGAAACTCCAGGCCACAGTTTACAATGTGTCTAGTTCTCCCTCATCTGCTCTCCTAATTAAGGAACAGGTATTTATTGAAGTTAGTTTGGCTGCCTCAGCCTGCCTGCCTCCCCCCCCCCCCCCCCCCCCCCCCCCCCCCCCCCCCCCCCTCTCTCTCTCTCTCTCTCTCTCTCTCTCTCTCCCCTCCCTCCTAGAGCCTGGAGGCATGCTGCTCCCCTGCATCCAGTTTGGTGAGGACACCCCCTTCACGGCCTTCGCTGTCCAGAAGAATTGCCTGGACTCTGGGGACGCTGTCCCACATCTATCAGTTAGGCTATGTCTTAAAACCGTGGATATTATTGAGTGTCTAATGACCCTACTGTAAATGAGAGGGTATTGTTTAAGCTGGGGAACCAGGTTAGTTGTCCCAGCAACAGTTAGAGAGGCTTATTCTGCTGTGTAGTTAGATACCAAAAAGGGATAGGATTTCTTTATATGATTTCTTTGGTTTCTTAAAGTGCCAGTGTGTGAAATATTATATCACTGATATGAGTAAACCGCTGAAGGTTAATAACGGACTGCCTCCTGCGTATACCTGTTAAAGCTGCAGTCCCTTAGTGGGATGAAAATAAAGCAGGCAGAAGCCTGAGTTAAGCAACGTAATTGTATTATCCTGTTATTTATCTAATTAACCCGTGAAGAGCCCAGACAAACGTCAGCGCTACAAAAGAGGGGCATTTGTCATAGTATATAAAATGTTACTATAAAAAACATATAACAAGGACAATTGGAATATCACTCACGAATTCCCACATAAAAATGCGCAGTGTGAACTTTATGGACGTCACCAGAACTTTCCCTCCGGTTGGTGTGGAGACTGGATCAGCGGATTCTGGTGTGTCTTCCGTTCAGCCTTGGGTTTCCTTACAGCATCCCACGTGTGTTTGACATCCGTGACCACACCGCATCCGCCTGGAATGACGTCAGCACACTGTTACGTGTCTACGTAGGTCCGATGGAATCAGCATTCTCCGACACTCCCCTATTCAGTATGGCTCCGTCAGGGCCCTCCTCAAGCTTCCTCCTTTGTTACTGGTACAGAGCGCAATGGGATACGCTTTGTTCCTTAGCCCAGCTAACAATCACGCTTGCGCATTCAACCCTACGCATTTCTCAGACTACTGTCTGCTTCCTATGGGGTATTGTGGTACATAGGGATCACCTCCCTCTTAAAGCTCTCACAAATTATGTCACATAATGCAGAATACATATACATCAATACATACAAGACTTACTGCTAAATTGAATTAATCCCCTCTCCATTGGTAAAGGGTGATTTCTATACCACTAATATGTTTGGAGGGCATAGTTTTGTTCAACAACAGAAGTATTTTATATGTATTCAACCTCCTAAACTACATATATCTTGAAAATAACATCATTATAATTACTATATATTATTAATCTGTATTATATATATATATACACAGTGAATTTCTAAGTTGCCGTTCATAAACCATTCAGAGAATGGTCATCTTAAATGAATCACAATATATAATAGCCACTTGACATACTGTACTATTTCACAGTTTTTGAGCATCTACTCGGATTTTTTTTTAAATGGTTATCCCGTTCAAATTAGACAATATGGTAACAAACCATTGCACTTATATTAAAACCAAAAAAGTAGTAATAAGCACCATATATAAAACAATTTTAACAGTATTCCATTCACATATTATAAATATAGGGGACAATTACAGAAGATGTTTTCATTATTTATAGGAAATTCATTGGTCTCTATTTGCTGTAATCTCAAGCCAAAGATGGATATAATCACCCAGATAAAAATTCATATGTAGTGTTTTTAAATAATAGCCCGCAACAATAAACAGACCGATGAAGTCCCAGAGAACACCAGATATAGAGGTATGGTATAATTCCCTAAGGAATTATCCCAAATCGAAATCCAAATTCAGGCAGAGGGGAGACAGTGTTTTAACTGATATATCCAGTACGTCTCTCTCCTGATATCTGTGTTATATGATTCACCCCCCACCCTATTTGGAGTTGGGAATTCAATGCCCCTACATTTTAAACCCTCTGGATTTTGATTGTGAACTTGCAGAAGTGATTGGAGACGCTGTGTGTTTTTAGGCCCCTCTTTATATTGTATATGTGTTCCGCTAGGCTCCTTTTAATCGGTCTACTGGTCTGCCCTACATATTGTAGACCACATGAGCATTCGAGCAGGTACACAATATGATCACTACTGCAGTTAATGAAGGAGCTAATTTTATATTCTTCATTCGTCACATTGGATTTAAATGTTTTCCCACCAGAGCTATATTAGCACCCTTTGCAACTACAGTATTGCAAATATGGCATCCATTCAGACCTTTTTTCCGTTTTTTTGGAATTTTTAAGTTTGATCTGACTTGGGGCCAAAACCTTTTTGAAGTTGGCGCTTTCCTAAAGATGACATGAGGATACTTTGGGAGGATAGTTTTCAGGCTCTAACCTCGCAACAATATTCCCCAATGTTTTTTTATTATGTTCTTAATTTTTGGCACCATTGCATTGTATTCAGTAATAAAGGAAAATATGCAATTGATCTTCTGTGCCTGTTTCTTTTGTTTTGTATTCAATCAATTTTTGTCTATCTGTAGTTTCTATTTTATTATAGGCCACTTCTATTTGTTCTTCATTATAACCTCCAGTAAGGAACTTGGGGCGCTATGCACTAAGCTCAATGGCTTTGCGTTCTGATTTGGCCAAAAAACAGGTTCGTTAAAAAGTGAAGCCGGGGACGCGATGCACTAAGGCCTTGAGGCCATTTTTTAACGTACTGCTCAAAATAGCTCAAAACAGCAACAGCGTACGGGTTGCTTTTTTTCGCCCTGCTAGCGTTCTTAACCTTTACGTACGCTAGCTGATAGAAAAAAAAGCCGCATGTAACATTTGCATGGAGATTTGCTATCTCCATGCAAGGCTGATACAGGCGATCGTAC
>WSYH01006781.1:0-36188 GCA_036426205.1 Ascaphus truei
TGGGACTTTCAGAACCAATGCTCTGGCAGGCCACTGGGCTACCAAGTGGTGCCAGGAGGTCTTGCAGGACATCTGGAGATGGAAGCCCCATAAGATAACCAAGGTGGCAAGACCATAGGGACAGGAGGCAAGGATTCACGTATCCACAGCCTGAGATCAATGGACACTCTTTGCATTGCCATTGATCCCACCAGACTAGCAGGAGCCTGTCACCGCAGGTGACATTGAGGGAACCAGGGCCAGAGGGGCCAAATTGCCCACGCCCCTTGGTTTTTTCAGATTTCCAGGTAACCCTTTCTACCAGCTTGTCTCTGATTGGCTGCGGAGAAATTTCTCATGCTTTGGATTGGGCTATAGTATTTTTTGAATGAAAGTCAGAGGTATTATAACCCCTGGCGCCCATGAGATAGGGTGTCTCCAGTGTTCTACAATGTTCTCTATGGTCTCCCATAGTTCTCCAATCCTCTAAGATTCTCAGTGTCAGGGTCTCCTAGACCTCCTGCCTTGCCATAGTTCTTCTTTGTCCACTGGGTGTGCTGCTGTCTTCTGTTTCCTCTGGGTTCCTCTGTCTGACTGTCTGTCTTCTTGTTGCTCCTGTCTCTGCCCTTTATAGCTTCTGCTTCCTGGTTGGTTCAATTGCCTTTGCTTCTAGTCAGACTCCTATGCACATGCCTGTCTTTGATTCCTGATCTGTTCCTGTACCTGTACCTGTATTTGTAGTCTGTTCACAGTAAAGGCCCTTGCTAGTAATCTGGCTTGTCCCTGTTTGTTCCTTGCTCCCCGGTCTCAGTCCCTGCTCCCCGGTCTCAGTCCCTGCTCCCCGTTCTCAGTCCCTGCTCCCGGACCTGTCCTGCCCCGCCTGTCCTGTTCCAGTCTCCTCGTTGCCAACCTCTGCTTGTTACCTGACTTCGCTACCTGCCGCCTGCCTCGGACCCCTGCTTGTTACCTGACTTCGCTACCTGCCGCCTGCCTCGGACCCCTGCTTGTTACCTGACTTCGCTACCTGCCGCCTGCCTCGGACCCCTGCTTGTGACCCCTACTACGCTCGTGCTGTTACGGCCACCGAGATCCTACCCGCCACAGGAGTCCCCCGTGACACTCAGCTTCTAAGTTTCCAGTTGCAAGTCTCCAGCAAGTAAAGGGCTGCTTCATCAAAGCATCCTGGAATATTTTCTGTCCTGTTTTTGCAACTGTTATCAGGGATAGGATTACCTGCATCTAGGAGAGTCTAGATTGTTACCCCAATTCCCAAATAATTGTGTTTTTTTGCTGCAGTTTGTGTAACATTGTGTGTTTGCCTTTTCCTGTGAATAAATTTACAATTTATTTCATTAACTTGTTTTGCTCAATGCATGATCCTGGTAGAAAGCTGTAAATGGCCTGGTCTCCCGTGACAGTGTGTGTTACTTAATAATGTTCAGGAGTAGCCTGGTATTACAAGGGGGACCTATGACTGATAGGAGGCTGGCTTATAAGCACTCCCATAGAGTTTAGAGTAAGTGTTTCTTAGAGTTAGTCCTGTGCTGCCCTCTCTGCTATGAGGAAGCAGCTGTGAGCTTCTCCTGTTAGGGGGTAGGGTATGCTGAGGAGGGGTGCTCAGGTCCTCCATCCAAGGGTACTGCCTCCAGGGAATGTATCCTGTAATGCTGTACTGAACAAAATAAACCCCAGTTATATCATCTCTTGTGTGATGTGTGAAGTGTGAACTACCAAGAAGAGTTGCCCCTGAGGTTCATCCTGGCTGCACCAGGATCCTCCGGGGCTGGAGGAGCTGTGCTGACCGAAGAACCATGCCTGATTGTCTGTCCTGATGTCTCCCTATACCATCGCAAAGTTCTCAGGCCTTCTGTTCTACTTCACAGGTCTGCACCAGCACCAGAATACACCGGTAGCTACATGATCTCACTAAGGGTGAGGAAAAAGGTGGTACATTGATATTTGTCAAGACAGACCATATGCTTGGCCCTAAAACATTACTTTCTTCAGCATATGCCACAAGCTGAGACTGAGGCCAATGATGCCAGGTATTGTATTCCTCGATGATAAAATGAACACATTAAGAGCCAATAAGAGAATAATGGCAAGTTTCTGCCTATTCCAAAATTGTTTTGCTGAGGCTATCAAAGGAGGAAGAGATCTCTCTTCAATTCTGTTCAGAGTTTGTAACGCCATTTCAATTGCATGGTAATCTTAAAACGCTCAGCCTGAAGAACTTCTTGAAATGGAGAGAACCAACTTAACCCTCAATGTCAACATTCCCTCTTTTGCAGATTTACCAGTTCAGTTGCCAGATGTTATATTAGAGCCTCTTAAATATATCTTTGGGCTCTCATAAGCATAATTGAGGGGTGAATTTCAAACATTTGATACGCCCAACATGTCTTAAGTTATTAGGTCATACACCTTTTCACTTTTATATTTCTTATGTTTTTTCCGCTTCTTTGCTTTTAGAAAGGGGCTTGACATTGTAACTGTATCTATAGTGACTTTCTGTCATTTATTTTCCTCTTATGATGATGTACATATTGCTAAAATGACGGTTTGCTTTGCATTGTATGTTTCACCTCTTTACGAATGTGAATACCTGTAAAGTTGGCAATTAAAAAAAAAGGAAATAATCCTCACACTTTTTCCCCATTCACAAAAAAAAAAGAAATCTTCCAAATGACAGTGAAGTTCATTTACAAATGCTGATTTTGGGCATATTCAGTATATCTGGTGGCCTTTATTCACTAGTTATTGTGATGGGGAAACTGGTACTGTAATGTACCTGTAACCTGATGTCAGGCCAAAATATGACTAGGGTGTTATAACATTAGGTTATGTGATGGGCGAATCTGCCGAATCTGTTTCCCGGATTTTCGCCGATGTTACCCCCAAAATCCATTTTGCGGTGTAAAATC
Organism: Ascaphus truei; assembly: GCA_036426205.1. NCBI lineage: Eukaryota > Metazoa > Chordata > Amphibia > Anura > Ascaphidae > Ascaphus > Ascaphus truei. The sequence goes on from WSYH01006781.1 coordinate 2,904, forward strand.
CGCAATCGGATTTGGTTGGTTTCAAGCACGCGTATTCATCAAAATCCACAAGTGGATTCGACCCGGGAATGGATTTGTAGAATCCAATCCATGGATTCAGCAATCCTTTGGCAGATTCTTAAGAATTCGTCAACGGATTGCTGAATTCGCATATTGGATTCTACAAATCTGTCCACGGGTTGCGGAATCAACGGAGTATAATGGTAATAATAATTTAAAAATCCGCAAAACGCGAATCAACCTTATTGACAGTGACCCGCTGAGCACCGCGGACCAAAGAACCGGCAGATCTGCTCCGGATGAAAATTCACAAAAAATATTTGCCCATCTCTAGATGTGTGTTATGTTATGATTAAAAGCATCAGATTTTTACTGTAAAAAGAGGTACAAGTAGCACTTTGACTTTCAAAAGAGGTAGAACAGTACTAAATACTAAAGCTAATATTTAAATCCACTAAAAAATGTTATGTGAAAATCTCATGTCATATCCCTTTGTCAGCGAGAGCATATTTCTTCACCAAGCGGGGAATTTTGCTTAAAAAATGTAACATTAATGCAATTTATCTTTGCACACTGCCTAGTCGAGTCACTCTTAAATGTTTTATTCTGTTAAATGTAACCTGCATAATACTGCTACGTTTTAATTACAGTGTATTCATCCAGATAATACTAATAAATAGTATGCTAGAGGAAAAATTGAAAAACCAACCCAGAATGTAAAAGAAAACCCCACAATAGTCTACATTTCTATTGATGTGAAATAGGCTTTTATTTTATAATTACCCACAAAATGAAATGTACAGTACGCTATGCTTTTTCACAAATAGTTTATGGAGCATTACATCTCTAAAGATATATGAAGGGTTGTAGTAGCTGCAGCATTTTGTATTAGCATTTAGGTTTAACTGAACATATTCCATCAATTCTGAAAACCTTTCAAACAGTGCAGTGTAGCTTTTTCACTTTTATCTTGTCTCACAGAAAGTATAAAGCATGAAAAAGCAAAGTGCAGAAGAGTAGTGTGTAATTTTTTTCAGCTTCATGGAGATATTTTTACTGTAAATGTTCTGGGGCTGAGTCTTGGTTACAATTTTATTCAGAATGTGAAAAACTCTGCTATTGCTTCAATCACACAAAGACCTTCACAGGGTTAAATCACATGTACTTGTTGAGAGGTGAGGTTATGTTAGCCCTAAGTTAAGCCAGCTTTACATAAGGTTAATATAATTAGTAGCTGTGGGGTGTGGTCAGCTGTTTAAAAAGCCGATTCATTGAAAGATTAATGGTGAGGTGAAGTACAGTAAAAGATTGGCTATTGTACGTTGACCTGGATCTGCAGAGAAGCAGGTTGTGTAATTTTTTTTTTTTTTTTAATCTTATTAATAAGAGATGTGCAAACTTATCTAAATTATTTTATTTTTCCTTTAAAAAAAATTCGCAAAGAATTCATGCGACATTGCCGAATTTCACCAGAGAAACTATACTTAAAAATTCAGGAGAGGGAGAAAGCGACACCTGAGAAATATGCTAATTTGATATAATTTGAATATATTTTGCATTTTTAAACTATCTTATTTCCCTTGATTTTTTCCTCTTGGATATGTTCAGAAGTAACTCTCAACGTGAAGTATAGATACCTCTCTACAGCACACTGTCTCTACCGCACACAATCTGGATTAAAAATACTTGGCAAATTATGGGTGCGACCTTTTAATTTAGTGAACAAAAATAGGCACATTTTGCCTGGTTCGCAAATTTAAGAGAAATGTTTGTGCATCTTTAGTGCTGAGACTCACTAGACACCTGTTAATAGTTAAGGCATTTGGGCTAATAAATCCAAAAACCCATATTTTGCTAGATTTCCTGTTGGATGACAGACGTAGTCTTCTTTTGTTATTTGGATTAAACTGGACACATCTGTTAAGTGCCTGAAACCATATACTTGGTGTACTGGTTTTATTAGTCCTGTGAATACATTTGCATGTTCTGGTCTATGTGACTGGTTGATTTCAAGTGCTGGTTGTATTAAGTGTGCAGTTAGAACCAAAAGGGAACGGAAGTGCTGTGTATACTAGTGTATACTAGCAGGTGTGGCTGAGTTTGGGGAGAGTACAGTGGGTTCATTTATGTGCAACGTGTGTTGTAATTGAAAGCCTGTAACTAACTTTTTCTCCTGCTTGATTGAGCCAGCAGTGGGTGTGGTTAGTTGATTGCTAACCTAACACACCTGGTGGTCGGTGTGTGTGTCCCTATTTAAACAGACGTTTCTAACAAATCCTGAGCTTGTGTGTTCTGAGCTATGTAACTGGTTGATTTCAAGTGCTGGTTGTATTAAGTGTGCAGTTAGAACCAGAAGGAGTTTGAACAAGGAAGGGGTTAAACAATGTATTGTATATTGAAGTTTATTGTTGGTACTTATAACTTCATAGTTGCAATAATGAGCAGGATTGAGAATGCCACTCAATGTACATCTTGCCACATGTATGTGCACGTGGAACCGCTGTTCCAAGGAACATACCGCTGTGAGAGGTGTGAGCAGGTGGTCTCTTTAGAGTCAGAGATTGCTGATCTGAAGAGGAATCTTGCAATATTGAGGGACATTGACAATCTTGAAAGGAGTTTAGTGCTCACTGAGCAGGCCCTTGCTGAGACTAGTGATGCAGGTGGTGGTTCTATGAGTGAGGAGCAGGTAGGTAGCTGGGTAACAGTTAGAAGGGGAAGCAAGGGCAATAGGGAGAGGAGAGCCAATTCTGAGCTGACCCATCCCAATAGATTTGACATATTGAGTGAAGATATTGAGAGTGTAAGGGCAGAAATGGCAAGGCTGGGGGGAGACTGATTCCTCTAGCAGCCAAGTGAATAGTTCCTCCAGAACAGAGGGGACTCAGGATGATCAGATACCAAGAAATGTTGTGGTAGTGGACTCCATTATTAGGAAGGTAGATAGGGTAATCATTTGTCTTGACTGTATTACCCGAAAAGTTTGTTGCCTCCTGGGTGCTCAGGTTCGGCACATTGCGGATTGGGTAGACAGATTGTTGGGAGGGGCTGGGACTGACCCAGTGGTCTTTGTACACGTTGGCACCAATGACAAAGTTAGAGAAAGATGGAGGGTCCTAAAGAATGATTTCAGGGATCTAGGCCAAAAGCTTAAGGCAAGGACCTCCAAGGTAGTATATTCTGAAATGCTACCAATGCCATGCGCTACCACAGGGAGACAATCAGAGATTAGGGAGGTTAATGCATGGCTAAGAAAGTGGAGTAGGAAGGAGGGGTTGGGGTTTTTAGAGCACTGGGAGTCCTTTTCTGAGAGGTGCAATCTTTATGCTAGAGACGGATTGCACCTCAATGAAGAGGGATCTTCTGTGCTAGGGGGGAGAATGTTAAAAAAAAGTTGGAGGAGATTTTAATCTAGGATGGAGGGGAGGTGAAAGAGACAGATAACGAACTAAATAGAATAGATGGGGAAATAGCAAGGGGTTGTGATGGTAGAATGGGGGCAAGTACGTGTTTGGCAAGCAGCGAGACACCCATAATAAATAGATAATACTAAAAAACTTCTAAAGACTAAACCCAATTGGCACAGAAAGTAAGGAGCAGATAAGATAATAGTACAGACTGATAAAAAAAACTTAGATGCATGCTTGCTAATGCAAGAAGTCTGACAGATAAAATGAGGGAGCTTGAATTAATAGCTGCAAGGGAGCAGTATGGGGGATCGCGTGAGGCCTCTGCAACCCACTTACCTTCATTCTGAAGGCTGCTTTGATGCCTTGCCATGGCAACGCACCATCAAATGACACCGTGGGGTCACATGGTGTGACATCACGTGACCCCGAACGTCATTTGACACCGACACAAGAGGTGAGGAGGCGCGATCATGGGGGGATAAGGCATGGGGGCGCAACTCTAATAGTTTGCACACCCCTGCTTTAGTAAACATCAAAGGATGGCCAATATCAATACCCCACTTGAGGAATTTGATAATAGAGATTTAACAAATTTCAGGAATCTTCATAGCCTCTTGGAAAAGCGCGAGACCCCAGGGGGAGGGCCCATTCACAGATCTAAAGAATAGATCCACATTTACACTTCCAACAGAAACTACACAGGCGGCACACTTTATTCGAGTACGGCTCATTCCGCAAGCCGGGATATGTCCCGGCTTGCGAGCCGCATTCCCTCAGTGTGCCGCGCATCACCGATGCGCGGTCACGCGTCATCGGGTACCTGTGCCGCCTGTACGCGTGCCCAGGGCTCCCCGAGGGAGCCCTGGTGTCGCGCGGATGTGAGGACGGCGGCGGGATGTTCCGGGGGACCCGGCGGACCCGGTGAGGAGAGGGGGAAGCCCCGATCGGCGGGCCTCTCCTCCGAGGCTTCGGCGCGCGCCCGGCACCCTCCGGCGCGCGCCAGGTTACTGCTGCGGCCGAGAACGGGCAAATGCTCGAATAAACTCGGCCGCAGCAGTAGTACTAATGTGGATGTTTTCATGAGATTAGTGACCAAAGATTTGACTACAGTAAGTTAAAGTCCAAGATAAATAAGCACAATCTCAAATATCAAAAACATTGAAAGAGCTAGAGAAGGACGAGATAATCGTCATAAAGCTGAAGAAGTCGTACCGACGAAACGCGTTGAATCAGTGTTCAGTGTTCAGTCAATGCAAGTGTATGCCGCGAAGTCCTGGCAGCCAGAGATCCTGCTACACAGTGCTTCCGCCCTCAACCCCACGTAGCCGGAAGTGACGCTGATGGGAGCTGAGACGCGGAGGGGAACAGCACAACGTTACCGGTGAATTGTTTGTACCTTCTATTGGGATTTCGTACCATGACTGCGTTTTATACCTCATGTGAGTGCACATCCATATGTTTTACTTGTGATGATCTCTAATACAATTTGAGACGTATTGCGCTATTTGGTTTCTCTTGTTATTTTTGGGATATACGAATCACACCTGAGAGGAAGAGAAAGGGGTCTGTGTCCGTGGATATCCTGATCTATTGCTCAGTTCAGAGAGAGGAGTGTCTCTGTTATGCCTTTTTAATAATAAGAAAAGTGTGAGTGGATTATCTTTTCACCTTAAAGAAAGTTACATCGGGTTGTTACTGTACCATACTATGTTGTTCTTGTCTGATAAGTATCTGATCCTCACGATTGAGGCTCACAGCTGTGTTGCTGGGGGAGCACATAAATACAAGCCCCTGTTGTTCAAAGATATGTGTTGAGTCATATTGTCTGACCTCCGCAAACCTCTTCACTAGCTGCCTAGCATATCATTCCCAAAGGGGAGCAGGACTTGGGCCCCCTACCCAACCACATGTACAATAATTCTGGGGAAAATAACGAGGGGTTACAGGGGACACACACTATATGCTTGGATCACTATCCCGTTTCGGTTTACAGCATTCTTAGTCTATACTTGATGGATCAGGTGTTTACTGAGGACCTTCTGTTTGGGTCAATACGTTTATATTCTGGAGCTACTACTCTGAGAACTGCTGCTGAAAACCTGCCTACTCCTCTTCCTGTATGAGAACAATCATGGACCCTTACTATGGACAAAAAAAGAAGAAAGAAAGCGCAGGACCTCTCATAGAGTAGTATTTGGTAAATATATATTGCTAAAAAGATTGTAAGATATGCACATACACAATTAGAGTAAAAATGAGCATTGCGGTATAATAACCAGGAATCAAGGTGGCAGGATATGCTCTCCACTTCCAATTTCAGATGCCCGGGGGTCGCATTGAATGTCCTCCCAGATGGCACTAGCACCTGTCTCCACAACATGATGTCTCCAAGATGGAGAGATCTGCTCCGGTATAAGCCCTCACTAGCCCTCACTAGCTGGTATGCACCCGCTGTTATCGGTGTCCTCAGACGGTCACCACAGCAGCGAGGTGGGCTGTATGGCCAGGTGAAATCCACAGCAGCTGATCATCTCTCCGACGTCGCGCTCACTGGCTACGTCAGTGTTCCCTGCTATTTAGTGCCGAAGCATCAAAAATTTTCACTCGAGCACAGGGGGAGACACGACAGTTTAGGCGTGCCTTGTATCGTACACCTAATAGCCTCAATGTCCTTGCAGGAAACGCCAATTTACACCAGTCGTTACCTCACAAATTCAATCTGAGTGAGCAAAAAGTGACTACAGTGATGTATAATGTTGCACAAACGTCCAACGCTTTTCGTGACTCTTGGTCACTTCATCACGGATTGAAGTTGGAACCTCCCATAATGCTTTATAAATTCCACTAGAGTATCTGATTGGTTCTTTATCATAAAGGGCAAACATATACAATTAAAAAGACAATACCACAAATCAATCAATGTTTATACATAAAACTTAGAAACACATATAGAAAACATCTAAAATATAGCTCAACTAGAGTAACTATGCATAAAAATGCATAGAATTTAGTGTATGATTAATATTACCTAAAACATAAAAATTATAAACAATAAGGAATTTCAATCAGACATTGATCCTGATTGGGTGCTAAAGAGAAAGGAAAAAACAAAATGTTGCAGCATGACTTAGGGCACTATTACTAAGCCTCCTGTCTACAAGCACGCCTAAATCCTTCTCTTTCAAGGATTTTCCTAATGTATACCCATTTAATTAGTAAATTGCCTGTTTATTCTTGTTTCCCAAATGTATACCCTTACATTTATCTGTATTAAACCTCATCTGCCAATTTACCCTGATGAAGTGGCCGAGCGCTATGAAATGCATAGGGTAGCTTCCACTCAGCAGTAACAGTATTGAAACATCTGCACTGTACTCCATTATCAGCCGACAAGCTGTGGGTAAGGGACACTATCTGTGACTCATGCACAGCTGCTTGTTTTGACATCTCAAATGCCTGGGTTCCAATAATTTTGGATGTTAAAGAGCCCACTGGTGTGTGCAAAAGTGTTTCTACATCCAACATACAACTTTGAATTTGGCACCAGAAAAATTCCACAGGTACCTCTCTTCAGTGCTCTGTCCTTGATCACCTACACTGTGCATTGGCATTCATATAATTACTCTGGATTATTAGGCATGCATGCTTTTCCCCAGTATTTATTCCACTTTAAAAATTGAATTTCCTGGGGTCCAATTGGTCAATTGCAATTTTTTTTAACCTTTCTGTGGACCCTGCTCAGTTTCAATCCAATACCTATTGGTAACTAAATGGTTAAACCAGATATACTGTTCTGTATTGTGCTTTTATCTTGTGTTTTATTATGTTTTTTTATTTGTTTCATTATATCTGTCATCAGTAAATTGATTGAATTTTGGCAATTGGATTCTGGGCACTTTTGTTTTGCCTTTCTCATCTGCCATTTACCTGCCCACGTTTCCAGTCTATCCAAGTCCTTTTGGAAAGAAATTACATCCTGCCCTGATTCTACTACCTTATACAATTTAGTGTCATCAGCAAAGATGGAGACTGCTCTCTATGCCAACTTCAATGTCATTAATAAACAAGTTATAAAGCAGGGGTCCCAGTACTGATCCCTGAGGTACTCCACTCACAACTTTCGCCCAACCTGAAAAGTTCCATTTATGACAACTCTCTGTTGTCTATCATAGTTACATAGTAGATGAGGTTTGAAAAAAGACATATATCCATGAAGTTCAACCTATGCTAAATTTAAACAACAGAGACTTTATCCTATATCTATACTTTCTTATTGATCCAGAGGAAGGCAAACAAAAAAAAACAGTGTCATATCATCCAATGATATCTCATAAGGGGAAAAATAAATTCCCTTCTGACTCCAAGAATTGGCAATCGGATTATTCCCTGGATCATCATTTTCCACATGTTTACTTTTTTGGTACATCCCTGTATACCTTTCCTTTCTAAAAAGATGTCCAACCTATTTTTGAACTAATCTATTGTATCTACCATCACAGTCTCAATGGGTAATGAATTCCACATTTTAACTGCCCTTACTGAAAAGAACCCTTTCCTTTGTTGCTGGTGAAATCTCCTTTCCTCCATCCTAACGGGATGACCCTGTGTCCTTTGTAGTGCCCTTGGGATGAATAGTTCTTTTGAAAGCTCATTGTACAGTCCCAAATATATTTGTATATAGTTATCATATCCACTCTGTTCTAATGTAAAAAAAATCTAATTTAGCTAGCCTCTCCTCATAAGTTAAATTGTCCATCCCCTTTATTAATTTGATGGCTCTTCTCTGCACTCTCTCTAGTTCTATAATGTTTTTTCTAAGGAGTGGTACCCAAAATTGTACTCCATATTCAAGGTGTGGTCTTATTAAGGCTTTGTACAGGGGCATAATTATATTTACTTCCCTTCCATGCATTGCTTGTTTAATGCGATCTTGCTTGCCTTTGCAGCTACTGCATGACTTTGGGCATTATTGCTAAGTCTGCTGTCTACAAGCACTCCTAAATCCTTCTCCATCAAGGAGTCCCCCAATTTATCCCCATATAATTTGTAAGTCGCCTGTTTATTCTTGCTTCCCAAATGCATAACCTTACATTTATCTGTATTAAACCTCATCTTCCATTTACCTGCCCAAGTTTCCAGTCTCTTCAAGTCCTTCTGGAGAGAATTACATCCTGCTCTGATTCTACGACCTTACACAATTTAGTATCATCAGCAAAGATGGAGACTTTGCTCTCGATGCCAACCTCAATGTCATTAATAAACAAGTTAATAAACAGGGGTCCCAGTACCGATCCATGAGGTACTCCACTCACGACTTTAGCCCAACCTGAAAAAGTTCAATTTATGAACAATCCTCTGTTGTCTATCCTTCAACCAGTTTTTAATCCAGGTGCATATATTTTTACTGAGTCCAATTTGCTTTATTTTGTACACCAACCTCTTGTGTGAAACCGTATCAAAAGCCTTTGCAAAATCTAAGTAGACCACATGAACTGGTCTAAATTCCTACTAACTTCCTCAAAGAAACAAATAAGGTTAGTTTAGCATGATCTATCCATCATAAATTCATGCTGACTATTACTAATAAAAAAAAATTTCCATTAGGTATTCCTGAATATTATTCCATATAATCCCATACAAGTAGTTTCCCCACTATTGAAGTCAGGCTTACAGGTCTATAATTCCCCAGTTGTGATCTAGCTCCCTTTTTAAATATAGGCACCACATCTGCTTTACGCCAATCTTGTGGTACTGAGCCTGTGGAAATGGAGTCCTTGAATTTTAAATGTAATTGTTTGGCTATTACTTAACTTAACTCCTTGAGAACTCTTGGATGTATGCCATCGGGGCAAGGTGCTGTAAGGATGCGCGCTGCGGGTATACCCGCGTTCAGCGCATCCTTACCTTTTTCTCAGGCCATTCAGGCTCCCCGGCGGCAGTCCCCATTCCTGGCAGCTTCCCCTGCACCTCCTACTCACGCGCGTCAGCCCTACGGGCGCGTGCATACCCAAGCTGCTATTGGTTGGCGCCGGGTACCTGACTCCACCTCCACTGACGCGGCACACGCTCCTTGCGTGTCACTGTTCGGGTCCCGTCAGCTCTGCCTCCCCGCTTCCCCTTGTGTACCTGTCCCTTCCCCTGTCCGTCTCTCTGCTCCTCCCCTTCTTCTCTCTGCTCCTGGATCCTCCGCTACTCCCCTTTCCCATCTGCCTTGCCTCCCAGATCCTCCTTCCCTTTCTGTCCCTTCCCTTGTCCGTCCCTCCGTTCCTCCTCCTACTCTGACCACTCCCTTTGCCTCTAGCAATACTCCTCTACATGGGCCTTATCTACCTCACTCCTCTGTTCCTCCCCTCACTCCCATTGGTTCCAAGCTTCCACACTCTGCTCTCCTATTAGGTTCCTCCTTGGGCCACTCCTCCATCACTCCCCTTTCTCTGGTTGGTCCCAGCCCCCTATATAATCCTTCTTCACCATTTCCTCTTTGCTCTGCATAGCTTCTGTATCTTGGTGCTGTCTGCTCTTGCCTGGCCTCTCTTGTCTTTTCAGTGCTGCTCCTGTCCCTGGAATCTTTGCTGACCTCCCTGGATTTGACCTTTGCTTTGGACTCTACTACGCTGCTCTCTGGAACCCTTTGGACCTTGCTTTGGACTTCTACGCTGCAGACCTCTACAACCCTTGGACACGGCACACAGACAAACTACTACCCTGCTCTCTCCACTCCACGACCCAGGCTTACGGACAATCGATTACGCTGCCCTCTCCAACCCACGAACCTTGGCATACGAACTTAACCCTTCCACGCCGGAGCTGTCAAGTACGGTAACATTTACATTTTGTTTACCCGGACCACCTACGCTACTACCACACTCCGGCCGTGCCCCCGTTTGCTGCTAGGTGTGTGGTTTTACCCTTTCCACCTTAGTCCCGGGGTCTCGTCTGGCTTGTGGGCAGACCGAGCGTTACAGGTGCCTTATTTACTTTAATTTTATCAAGCCATCTATTAACTTCTTCCTCAGTTAACCAATTGTTCCTTAATATGGAGGTTGTGGCTTCCTCCTGTGGCACTACAATTGAAAATGATTCTTCCCTCGTAAACACAGAGTCAAAGAATTTGTTTAATACATCTGCTTTTCCTTATCTCCAATAATCTGCCTGCCCATCTCACACTGAAAGGGTCCTATATTTTCTTTTCTCATTTTTTTGTTATTGAGGTACTTAAAGAACTTTTTAAGGTTGATCTTACTTTCTATTGCAATCCTTTTTTCATTATCCATTTTTGCTAATTTGATTGCCCTTTTGAATTTTTTGTTACATTCCTTATAATTCTGATATGATGCCTCCGACCCTTCTGACTTAAAGAATCTAAACGCCTTCCTCTTCTTGTCCATTTCCTCCCCTACCTGTTTATTTAGCCACATTGGTTTTGACTTATTTCTTTTATACTTATTACCCAAGTGTATACACTGTAAGTGTGCTTTTCTAACAATATTTTAAAGACTGCCCATTTATCTTCTACATTTTTCCCTGCAAAAACATCATCCCAATGTAGATTAGACTTCAGTTTATTAAAATCTGCTTTTCTAAAGTTTAAGGTCTTTGTTGAACCCAAGTAATCTGTTTTTTGATAATTTATTCCAAATGAGACCATGTTATGATCACTGTTACCCAAATGTTCCAGGACTTGAATATTTGCTATTACTTCTACATTGTTTGATATTATCAAATCCAGTATGGCCCCTCTTCTGGTTGGTTCTTCAATAATTTGAGTCATATAATTGTCTTTAAGCACCCCCACAAACCTGTTTCCTTTTATTGTAATGCTAATCGCATTGCCCTAGTCTATGTCTGGATAATTAAAATAACCCATTATTCAACCAATTTTCAATCCAGGAATATATCCAAGGAAAGCAGAGAACAGCAAGGTAAAAAGTGAAGGCTAAAAAACACATGGTGAACACATGGAGGAGGCGTGTTTTGCACTGAACAGCACTTTGCCAGAGTGTATCAAGGCGGTGTATCCTCTGCTTTCCTTCACATTGGATATACTCCTGCATATCATTTCAGCCAGAAGCACACTCTGGGGGACTAACCACACAACTTGTGAGTAGCATAACGGTGACTGTATTTGTTTACACCAGATCCAAGTGTATACAGTATACTCTTATCAGCTCTAGGGGTTGCATACTAACCACATAGGAGGAGAACCAGCCATAACTGTCCTCATAGGAAATCACTGGCTACATTATCCCCCTTACCTGGGTATGCATACTAGTCCCCTTAGCTTTGAACCATGAAGATTGAAGACTGCTTATCTTCAAGATATACTCAAACAATTGAGTCTTCCCTCATCTAATCAATACAGCTTTATTTACTTATGCTGAAACTATCCATTACTCTGTAGCACTGATTTTCAGAACCCTGTTCTCTATTATTTCAATTTTCAATCCAAGTGCAAATATTTTTACCAAGTCCAATTTGCTTTATTTTGTACACTAATTCCCGGTTGTGATATAGCTTCATTTTAAATACAGGCACCACGTTTTGCTTTACGCCAATGTTGTGGTACTGAGCCTATGGAAAAGGAGTCCTTGAATATTAAATGTAAGGGTTTGGCTATTACTATACGGTAAACAGTCATTCAGGCATGGCGGATCATTTCCTTGCGTGAACAAAAACACAGCCGGGTTCAAAGGGCAAGTACGAACACGCAAGTCCCTGTGTTTGCATTGAGCAGGACAGTTAGATTGGGGGCATCTCAGCAAACTTAAGAACAGAACTACCCCACAGGGGTGTTCCTGTGCCACGCAAGGAGATGATCCGCCATGCCTGAATCACTGTTTGCCGTACTCACGCAGACAGAGTGGTATGCCGCTGGAAGCCATTGAAGCTGTTTTCTGTTACTGTGACTGCTTATGGACTTTTCAACGATCTAGGATCCGGATAAGTACTGTATCTGACATATATTGCTTACATTGAGTTGATACTCACGAACTGTAAAGAATTTTTTTACACCTTGTTCTATAGGAATTGTTATACACTATTTGCTTCCTGTGTCTCCCCCCTATATATCTCTTCATGGGTATATTACACATATGCATATAACCTCATAACTTCATTGGTTATTTTGTATTCTTGTGATGTGTACTATCAGGGGATGTCTTGTTTAGCACAGAGTTTTCTACACCGACCGGTGACTATAGGGGGTTGGGTGAATTATATTTTCACCTGAAACCGCTCAGTTTGTAGTGTTACAACATTTTGCATCAGTTTAGTGATTCACTATTCCATGTGCCGTGGTCGTATTCTACGTACATTGTTTCTTTTTGCATACTAACTACATATTGTTTAGGAAGTTAGTTTTTGGTACTAGGGGATTTTCTCAGCTATTTTTAATATTTTCCCTTCGTGTGCTTTAGATATTGTTTAATACATTTGATATTTTTTGGAGCGCCTAGGGGGTGAATCACTGATTTTATATCAGTCCAAACCAAACATAAACACCTAAATGATGATGATAAGATGCCTAATAACTATGATTGGTAAACAATATATTACCTGTCCTGAATGCTGCTAATATACTAAGGCTATAACTCAATAATCCAATAAAATATTATTAAAAAATGTCTATGAGACAAATCATTGCCCTAAATCACAATTGTGAACTAATAACAACTAATATAAAACTAATAATAGTATACTGTAAAAAATGTATAAAAAGCAATAATAATATGAAAGAGAAAAAGTCACAAGTCCATGTACAGTATTGGATCACATTGAATCCATAGTGATACAAAAACCTTTAAGAACACATCTTGGATGCTGGCAGCCTGTCTTCTGGGGTCAACAGCCGCACACAGTGTACTGCATAAACAGAAAAAAAGTACTGTAAAGCGCCCGATCCTCATGTGTTACCAAAGTATAAAGGTTTAATAAAATAGAACTTAGACATATTCAAACTCACAATCTTGCCAAAGTATAAAAGCGTGGTATGAGCTGATCTCATGCGCCAACGTTGGAGGAGAAAAACGCCGTCTGCCCGCTCCATGTATGATGTAATCTCCTGGAACTCACTGCTGGTGTCACTTTGTTAGAATCCTCCAGCAACCCGAGTTTGCTGAATATTGGTTCCTCGTGTGGCACGTTCTTAGGGCCCAGGGGCAGTCCCAACAGATACTTGGCTCAAACACCTCCTGCGTCTGTCAAATGGCTCTCGATCAGCCACCATAGTTGAATCACACCACTTGACCCTACGCATTTCTTCCGTGACCGGATTTCATCAGGGGGTGGACTTGGTTGTTAATTACCAACTATTTATAGTACCAAGGTACAATCAGAACAGTTTTATATTAATTATTAAGTTGAGGCATCTGTGTATAATCATATATGTACTTGTAATAGTACTGTCGCGGCCACCTTTATTCTAACACTTACCCGGATTTAACCGGGCATTTTCTCCGTTTGTATCGGAGTTTCCCGCGTGGTGGCCGCATTCATCAGATAAGCGCTTATCATTAAAAGCGCCCGCGGTGCTGGAAAACTAAAAAAGCCGCGCGCCGCCGCGTTTTAAAAAAACCCACGGTGGCAGCCGCAGGAGGCTAAAGGCGGCCACCACTGTATATAAAGCAAAGAGAGACTTTCAACTATTATCTGCTAAATCAAGAGGAAATAATGTGCATAAATCGAACAATTAACAAAAAATATTATTATATGTATATGTATAAGTATATGTTTATACTTATATCTATTATAATATATAATATATGTATAAATATACACACAACCGACAGCTGCATCGTAGATGACAATGCAACACCAATTGCATATATATAGACACATACATGCAAATAATTGTTCAAATACATAGCACAAACATACATATGCAATGAAATCATGACATATTGATCTGTTAGAAATACAAATGTATACATAAAGACTTTTAAAAAGGCTTTGAGAAAAAGGATGAGGATAAGAAGCTGCTGCTTCTGAAAAACTCCTCTACTGCTTGGATCCTGCTCCGCTGCGATCCCTAACTACAGGGAGACTCCGAATGATATGGCCGGCCCTGCACACTTCACTACAGTGAGGGGACTGTCTGGGGCCTAAGGGTATATGTCTTAGGCCTAGTCCAGGAGCTTGTCTACCTCACTTCTGCAGGCTCCTGATCAACTGCCCACTCTCAACTGTCAACTGTCCTCGGAATGCGGAGGAAATCCTGCTTAGCCAGGACATCCTCTCTCTGTCTCTCTATCCGGTTTGGGTGTTCCAGGAAGGCCGCCGCATCATCTGTATAGGAGTCCCATAGCCCAATCTAAGTGTATCAAGATGGCAGACACAACTGCACATAGCTGATCTCCCCCCATGAGGTATGAAGGGGAATGCCTGCTACATACTACTTATATGTAACAGTATTTCCCCCACCCGATGAGAGATTCTGCCACTGCAGCGTGTGTATTGTATTGTATTGTATTGTATGTCTTTATTTATATAGCGCCATTAATGTACATAGCGCTTCACAGTAGTAATACATGTGGTAATCAAATAAATAACAGATAATATAAATAACAGATCATGGGAATAAGTGCTTTAGACATAAAAGTGACATTTCGGAAGAGGAGTTCCTGCCCCGAGGAACTTACAGTCTAATTGGTAGGTAGAACGTACAGAGACAGTAGGAGGGAGTTCTGGTAAGTGCGTCTGCAGGGGGCCAAGCTTTATGTATCGTGTTCAGAATATCCACAGTGCTATTCATATGCTTCTTTAAGCAAGTGTGTCTTAAGGTGGGTCTTAAAGGTGGATAGAGAGGGTGCTAGTCGGGTAATGAGGGGAAGGGCATTCCAGAGGTGTGGGGCAGAAAGTGAGAAAGGTTTAAGGCGGGAGAGGGCTTTAGATACAAAGGGGGTAGAAAGAAGACATCCTTGAGAAGAACGCAAGAGTCTGGATGGTGCATAACGAGAAATTAGGGATGAGATGTAAGGAGGGGCAGAAGAATGTAAAGCTTTAAAAGTGAGGAGAAGAATGGAATGTGAGATGCGGGATTTGATCGGAAGCCAGGAGAGGGATTTCATGAGGGGAGATGCTGAGACAGATCTAGGAAAGAGTAGAGTGATTCTGGCAGCAGCGTTTAGGATAGATTGTAGGGGAGACAGGTGAGAGGCAGGAAGGCCGGACAGCAGGAGGTTACAGTAATCAAGACGGGAGAGAATGAGGGCCTGAGTCAGAGTTTTAGCAGTCGAGCAACAGAGGAAAGGGCGTATCTTTGTTATATTGCGGAGGAAAAAGCGACAAGTTTTAGAAATGTTTTGAATGTGAGGGGCGAATGTGAGAGAGGAGTCGAGTGTGACCCCTAGGCAGCGTGCTTGGGCTACTGGGTGAATGATTGTAGTTCCAACAGTAATGTGGAAGGAGGTAGTAGGGCCAGGTTTGGGAGGAAGTATGAGGAGCTCTGTTTTAGCCATGTTGAGTTTAAGGCGGCGGAGGGCCATCCAGGATGATATAGCAGAGAGACATTCAGAAACTTTGGTTTGAACAGCAGGTGTAAGGACAGGTGTTGAAAAGTATATTTGTGTGTCGTCGGCATAGAGGTGATAATTAAACCCAAAAGATGTTATTAGGTCACCTAGAGAGAGTGTGTACAGAGAAAAGAGAAGAGGTCCCAGGACAGAGCCCTGGGGTACCCCCACAGAGAGATCAATAGAGGAGGAGGAGGTGTTAGCAGAAGAGACACTGAAAGTACGATGGGTAGGATGAGATCCAGGATAGAGCTTTGTTCCGAATACCTAGAGTATGGAGAATGTGGAGGAGAAGAGGGTGGTCCACTGTGTCAAATGCTGCAGAGAGGTCGAGTAATATGAGCAGAGTGTAATGACCTCTGTCTTTGGCAGCATGGAGGTCGTCAGTTATTTTAGTGAGGGCTGTTTCGGTGGAGTGAGCAGAGCGGAAGCCAGATTGTAGAGGGTCTAGGAGAGAATAGGTCTTGAGAAAATGGAGCAAGCGAGAGAATACAAGACGTTCAAGGAGTTTAGAGGCAAAAGGCAGGAGGGAGACAGGTCGATAGTTAGAAAGACAGGTAGGGTCAAGCTTGCTGTTCTTGAGTAATGGTATGACTGTTGCATGTTTGAAGGAGGATGGAAAGGTTCCAGAGCAGAGGGAGGAGTTAAAAATGTGTGTGAGCGTAGGGATTATAGTAGGAGCTAGAGGTTTTAGGAGATGGGAGGGAATGGGGTCAAGAGGGCAAGTGGTAGAGGGAGAGGAGGCGATCAACAGCGACACATCCTCCTCTGAGACAGTGGAAAAAGAGTCAAGGAAGGCAGGAGGAGAGTTAAGAAGAGGTGTAGGATGGGAGGAAGAAACAGAGGGGATGTTCTGCCATATGGATTCCACCTTTTCCTTAAAATAGTCAGCAAAGTCCTGAGCGGAGATGGAGGAAGGAGAGGCAGCTGAGGGTGGTTTGAGTAGAGTATCAAAGACAGAGAACAGTCGGCGTGGGTTAGACTTGTGCATGTTGATTAGTGCAGAAAAATAGAATTGTTTAGCTTGCGAGAGGGCAGAGTTGAAACAGGATAGCATAAATTTGTAGTGAAGGAAGTCTGCGAGAGTGTGAGACTTCCTCCAGAGGCGTTCAGAGGAACGAGTGGAGGAACGCAGCATGCGCGTGTGGGAATTTAGCCAGGGTCTAGGGTTAGAAGGGCGAGTGCGGCAGAGAGAAAGCGGGGCATGTAGATCAAGAGACGAGGACAAGGCAGAGTTGTAGTTTCTGACCAGGTTGTCAGGGTCTGTAGCAGAGCTGAGAGAGGAGAGGGTGGAGCTTAAAGTGGACTCAAAGTCAGGTAAGTGAATAGAGCGCAGGTTTCTGCAGAACCGGGGGGTAGATGGAGGTGGAGAAGGGGAGAAGCGAGATAGAGAGAATGAGATGAGGTGATGGTCAGAGAGAGGAAAAGGGGAAATGGAGAAATCAGAGAGAGAGAAGTTTTTAGTGAAAACCAGGTCTAAGTAGTGGCCATCCTTGTGGGTGCTGGCTGCAGTCCACTGTTGAAGGCCAAAAGAAGAGGTTAGAGAAAGAAAGCGGGAAGCCCAAGTGAGAGAGGGGTCATCAATGTGGCAATTGAAGTCCCCAAGGAGAAGAACAGTGGAGTCTGAGGAGAGAAAGAAAGAGAGCCAGGATTCAAAGTGAGAGAGAAAGGCAGAAGGGGAATGAGTAGAGGTAGGTGGGCGATAGATGACCGCCACATGGACCGGGAGAGGAGAGAAGATCTGGACAGTGTGAGCCTCAAAGGAGGGAAAAGCAAGAGAGGGGGGAATAGGAAGGGTTCGGTAACGGCAGAGAGAGGAGAGCAGGAGCCCCACGCCTCCACCCCTGCCATCATGTGGTGCATGCTACCTATTGGTAAGCAGGAGGGCTAAGTCGTCCACCAATGTTTGTGGGGACACAGGACAAGCTTCTGGGGTACATACTCAACATAGATCTTTAGTGGTACAGCTGCAGGCTCCAGATGTATGGATGTGATTGCCTATGGTAGAAACAATCCCCTCTCCTTTCCCAGAAAGATCACACACCAGGCAGGAGGTAAAATAACTGGAACGGTTTATTCTGTTCAGCTCAATGCAGTCACAACAGGCCTCTGCCCTATGCAGTCTCTGGTGTTGTATCCAGCTGTAGGATGGTCCCTGGATCAATGGCCCCCACAGCTGTCCTTGTTCTTCCCGGATCCTCTATCAGGATCAGGTGAAAGGTGCACACTCACTCTCCCCCGAGGGGAAGAGGAACAGGGAAGGCCAGTATACAGGCAACCTGTGTGTGACCTGCCTCTCTCAAGTGGGGAAAGGCACAAACTAAATGTTGGTGGCAATCCCCTTAAGTACAGCCAGGAGGAGGGCACCAGGTCTGGCCCAGGATTGGGTGAACCCAAGCCTGGTTCCACCTCCTCCCCTGTCACTCAAGGGCACTGCTGGGAGTGGGGAAAACCCATGATAAGTACTGTCAGGCTTGCTGTGACCAGGGCTTACTGCCAGGGAGGGCAGACTGGTAGCCAAGAACCAGTGCACAGACGTCCAGGGCAGGCCACTGCAAGGATATAGCAGCAGGCCATTGCTGGCATCAACGCTTCAGCACAGACGTCCAGGGTAGGCCACTGCAGGCATCAACGCTTCAGCACAGACGTCCAGGGTAGGCCACTGCAAGGATATAGCAGCAGGCCAGTGCTGGCATCAACGCTCCCCCCCCCCATTCTCTCTCTGACCTGCACACAGCCACTGATCTACAGACACTCACAGACAGACCAATACACACACTGACCACACACACTCACACTCAGCCACAGACACACACACACACACACACACACACTCAGCCACAGACACGCACACACACACTCAGCCACAGACACGCACACACACACACACACACACACTCAGCCACAGACACGCACACACACACAGCCACAGACACACACACTCAGCCACAGACACACACACACACACACACACACACACACACACAAAGTGGAGCAAGAGATGCAGCGCCGGATGTAAGTGACTGGGGGAGGGAGGGAGGGGGGGGGGAAAGGCCAGCGATCCGACCAGCCAGCAGTGCATCACCACTACCCGCCCCGCGCTCATCTCCCACACCAAGGGGACGGGGGAAGGGAGCACCAGGACAGGAGGCAACCCCCTCCCCCCCTGGCGGCTGCACCCCCGCACCTAGGGCAGCCACGGGGACCCGGGGCAGGAGGGGGGACACTGCGTAGCCACCAGTAGAGGAGTGGGAAGAGTCTGTGTCATGCGCTCACTAGCAGCAGGCACAGGAAGTGCCGCGAGCGGCTGTGAGCGGGCTCGGGGGGAGGAAGGGGGGGGGGGGGCAGGTGGGGGGGAAAGCAGGGAAGAGCCAAAGCCCCGCCCCATGCATCCTCCACCAATCCCCAGCGGTCTGACATATTCAAGTAAGAAACCCAACCCCCTGACATCTGGAAGTACTCACCAGCCGGGCTGCCGCATGCTCGGGTCCTCGGGTTCTCCTCCTCACTGCCTCCGCTGCCGGGGGCAGGGCTTAATTCCGGGGGGCAGGGGATTGGCCAAGGTAGGAAAATGCCGGGGGGCGGGACTTTGTACAATGCCGGGCCGCATCCTCCAATCAGCAAGACCCAGATTCTACACAAGCCCAACCCCTGGCATTAAAATAAAATACTTACCAGCCGGGCTGCTGCAGTCTCCTCCTCTGCGCCGCCGCAGACTCGCGCACTGGAGCTTACTCGTGCACCGCAGGTGACAATAAAAAAAAAACTGGAACACATTGAGGAAAAACTCGGACATTTCCGGGACAAACAGTAAGCCGGGACAGCGCTCAAAAAACCGGGACTGTCCCGGCAAAAGGGGGACGGGTGGTCACCCTAGATTCTTGGGGATATATACGCGGTAAGCATACCCAGAATCCATCCCTTGAAGAAATCAGTACATCTGAGGAAACGCGAAGGGTCACATGTGCTGTTGATGTCAAGGCGTTTTTATGTGCGGTTCACCTACATTGAAGTACCAGGGATATCCGCTGTATCATTGAATTCGTTCCATGCCCGGAACTAAAGACATCAGAAGTTTGTTCCTGGAGGAAGGATCTGTCAGCTGCTGTCATTTCAAGTTTCTGCTGGACGGATGCTCGTGACGGACAGTCAGACCCTCGGAGGAGTGGAGCAGAGGAGCGGAGTTCCAGCAATCGGATTGGGGCATGAGTATTTATCTCATAAAACGCCTATATACCATTTCTGTTTGTGAGTTTTAATTTGTGAGCTTTGGAATTTATTACATTGTTATTTTAGAAATAATGCACTAGGATCGGGCGCTTTTTCTTTTTGTTTGTGTTTTTTTTCTCTCTCTGTCTCTCTCTCTCTCTCTCTCTCCCTCTCTCTCTCATATAAACAGCATTTATGAGATAGAATTGCAATGGTGGTGATGTCACTATCAGGGTAAACAGCAGTCCGGTCGCCGGTAGAACAATAATCACCAGTCTGATGTGTAGTACAGGTTAGGAAGGCATGCACACTGCAAATGTCCTGATCCCTGGGAGGCACCTGGGAACTCAACCGTAGGGAACTACAGACGCATTCCGGAACGACTTTTCACCCACTGCACACCAACTGTGCCGGGCTGGAGGAGCTCCCTGCCTTCCACCACAGAGAAAGTATCCATAGATCACCTGGAGGTAATAGCTGCAGCCGTGCCTGAACTTCCGTGTTGGCGTGCGAGCGGGCCGGAGTGACGTCACCACATGCATCGTAGTGTCCTGACGAGTTTCGTCACGTGTAGTGACTTCATCAGAGGATGGACACGTAGCTGCAGGAACTCCCCTAAATAGCCCATGTTGCTAAGCAACATAACAACAAACGCCCGGGACAAAGCCTGATGGGCATGCTGCACACAATTTAGGCAATGAGGGGGTGTGTCTGTCGCCTGTGGATCTAAGTTGCATAAAAAAGACATTCATAGACCCTCGTGTAAAATTGAATACTTGAATTCAGAGTGATTCTATGGGGGGGGGGGGCAATACACTATATACCCCAATTTGCGGGTATAATGGAAACAATCCATAATTGTATAATACATGTATGTAGATGTATGGACGTTTCCCCCTGAGGCCCTCCAAAGTACATGTTTAAAATAAACATACTTTCTTATTAAAAATTCTTCTTCTCACTTCCCAAGTTACAGGCCCCAGTATGGGGTCAAGTTTGGGAGAGAAGTCATTTTCTGCCAAACTTGATGCCTGGACACCTGGAACAACCAACAATTTGATTGGTGAATGTACCATTTGTCAGTCAAATGTGATGACTCAGGCCTTGTATAAGGCCTGTCACGTCTCATTTGACCAGAAGAAGCCGGTGTGGCAACATCTCCTCCTGCACCTGTTGAAGAGAAGGATGAAGATAAGAAGAGAGGAAATAAGATAAGATCTACTCACTGGGGCTTCCCTTGCAAGCAGCTTAGGACCGTGGAGTTCTGCACATCATGGTGTTTTTCAAGATGAGGATAATTGCTTTGTGGGTCAAGCGTTGGTGCTACAGTTGGATGAGGAGGAGGAATCTTCATCTCGGCAAAGGTAAGAAGCACTTTGATTCTATTTAATTGTGTATTTTTGTTTTAGTGTGCCCATTGAGTTGCAATATGTTTATCTATGCCCCTTTGAGGGTATAGATAACTACATTGACAATCAATGCATTTTTTGACTAATGTTTGTTTTATTTAAATGTAATGTATTTTTTTTATTGGATTTTTTTTTTTTTTAGGTTGCCCATTAATTGCCTTTGTGGTAATCTGTGCTCCCATTGTGGGAAAAGGTTACCACAATGACAATAAATTGGGTTTTTGCTTACTGTGTAATGTATTGTAGAGTACTATAATGTCCATTTTATTTTATTGTGGTTTTTTTCCCCCCTTAAAATAAATGTGCAAAAGCGCTATTAGACCCATTTGGCAACTAGTGCTTTTGCCCATTTGTATGTGTGGTGATGGGGGTAGAGGGAGTGGGGGTAGTTTCTCCGGGTAGGGTGGTAAGGCCTCCCGGGTGAGTAGCTAGATGGGGTTAACCCCTTAATTACCATAGGGCTTAATAACCGCTAAGGTGAGTAAGGGGTTACAGGCCAGTAGTTAGTTTATTTTTATTTTACTCTCAGTGCCACGGAGGAGAAGGACCAGAAGCATGTGGATGGCCATCATCCTGACAGGGGTAAATACAACTTGTATTTACTATAACTATATGCTGGCTAATGTTATATGTTTAATGGTCAAATGCGCTATTATCCAGATCTGGATAATAGAGCTTTTGCCCAATAATGTATGTGTTGGGGTGGGGATTGTTGGGGTAGAGGAGGTGGGTAGTAGCGTGCCCAATGATTGCCAATGTGGTTATCTATTCCCTGGTTGAAGGAATAGCTAACCACAGTGGCAATGAATGGGTTTATTGCCTACTGTTTATTTTAATGTACTGTACCGTATTGTATTGTCAATGTAATTGTATTGTGTATTTTTTTTTTTTTGCTGAACAAATGGGCAAAAGCACTTTTAGCCATTGGCTACTAGTGCTTTTGCCCATTTCTTTGTGTGGTGATGGGGTAGAGGGGATGGGTTGGTGGGAGTAGATAGGGGTAGTGCAGGTGATTAGATGTCCTGGGTGGGTAGCAGGAGGGGTTAAGCCATTAATTACCATAGGGGTTACAACTACTAAGGTAATTAAGGGGTTAACCCATCCCGCAACCCTCCCAAGAGTCCTAACTACCCTCCCTGGGGCAACTACAGTACACCCTTCACCCACCCCATTAAAACACCAATAGTCCCTTCATTATCTTAGAGCAGGGGTGCGCAAACTAATTGAGCTGCGCCTCCCTGCCCGGGAGCCGCAGCAGTCGCGCCCCCCCTTTCCAATAACTCAGCGTCAAAAACGTTGCGGGTCATGTGACGTCACATCTCGTGACCTCGCTGCGTCATTTGACGCGCATTGCCATGGTGACACGTGACTTCACATGACCCCGTGGAGTCATTTGATTCCGCGTGGCCATGGCAACGTGCCGCCGAAGACCCGGCTGGCTGCAGG
This sequence comes from Ascaphus truei, assembly GCA_036426205.1. Lineage (NCBI taxonomy): Eukaryota > Metazoa > Chordata > Amphibia > Anura > Ascaphidae > Ascaphus > Ascaphus truei. Next base: position 25,887 of record WSYH01006781.1, read on the forward strand.
TAAGGGAGTTACAGAGGCCTCAAGCCTCCCCCTGCATTTAATTTAAATGCCGTGGGGAAGAGCGTGCGGCCTCTGTAACTGCCCCCACCCCCCTGGGGGCTGCACCCCCCGTTTGCGCACCCCTGCCTTAGTGTTAGTTATCTTCGATACGGGCTCTATCAAATTTCATGGCTACCACTTTCCTACCGTACGTGGCTTTTGCGCGTGCGGTCCCTGCGTTAGCCTGTGCCCTGGTAGCGCCTGCGCTTGCACTAGATACGTTAGATGGTGCTGAGTTGACTGACCTTGTTGAATGCCTGGATGCGCTGGAGCGCTATGATGCAGTCTCCAGCCAGAGGTCCTTTCTCTGGCTTTCAGCTTCAGGGATAGCAGTCTCCACTAAGCTGTCATGTTCCAGATCAACTGCTTTCTGCAGGTCACGTTCTTCCAGGCTTTCTTGTGTATTGGCCCTTGTGAGGTCGATGAGATATGCCTGTGAGTAGAAACAGGCAGCTAAACTCATCTCCTTTTCCAGCACATAGAGTCCTTCTTGAGTTTCTGAAAACTTTATTGGAGAGTACAAACAGAAAACAAAAAGGGACTTTGTTACAGAATAAGGGGAAGGTAAAAGGCAAAGCTATCCCAGGGAATCAGTGAAGGAAGAACCACGTGCAATGTCTGCTGGCTTGGAAAGGAAGGGGCTGCAACAAGACAAGTAGTAAATAGGGTCTCTGACTGCATCAAGTAACAAGGGGAGGAGGGGCTGCCCAAGTCACAGAGGAGAGAAGGGGGTGTTGCAAGGACAACAAAAAGTGGCCTGAAAGAACAGACAGAAAAGGAGGGGTTAACCCCTCTCGCAACCCTCCTGGTAGGCCTAACCACCCACCCTGGAGCAACTACCCCCTTCACCCCTCCCTCTACCCCCAACAAACTAGGTACTATGGTTTAACCCCTTAATTACCTTAGCAACTAGCCACTAAGGTAATTAACCTCCTTTTATTTTACTTTAATTACATAGTATTGAAGCAGGGGGGTCTCCGGAGCTGAACCACATTCATTTCAGCCCCGGGGATCCCTGCTTCCCGAGATACAGGCCCCGGTATCTGAATGTTTAATTCTCCTGCGTTATATGACTGGGACATTTAAACCTACTTTAATCCTATGTTATTAAAATAAAAGCAGAGCGAACGCCTGTTAAAGGTGCACAGAGAGGGGCTGATTCTGTCTACCCTCACTGCAGTCTCTTACAGACTGATGCAGCCCCATAGGATTCACACAGTGGGAGTCCCATTCTGAAGCAGGGATCCCCAGTGTGTTAATCCTGATGAGCAGTTCCCCCTGCTCTGCACTTGGCTGTCAACGCTCCACGTTTTGTCCGTGGTTCAGCAGCACATTTGTGGGGCAGGGTGGAGATACAACTAACTGCATCTTTATGTGGAGCTGATGTTATCAATGCTTATACAGTGTTTAAATGGATTATTCACGTATCATATTAAATTACAATACGTGTTTGGCCCTTCTGCTCTTAAACCTTTTCTGATCTGGCTCCTTTGAAAAACTAGATAATGGCCCCTGCTTTCTGCTGTATTTATGTTCCTAACATCCGGCTGGCTTTCCGCATTGCTTTGTTACCTTGTTGCCTATTTTTAAGGCTGCTAAAATAATGACTTACAGGTCCCGTTCCTCCATGGTAGTTGACATTATAGTGCCATTAATCCTGTATTCTGTATTAAGTTAGGATAGCCTCGCCCCCTCCCCATCCTTCAACCACTCAACAAAACACTGGCTCTTAAAAATTCATGTTCTGTCTCTGATTTTAAATATATATTGCCATGCTCAGTAGCACTCCTCTGTGACACTTATATGCTTATATATATGTTGTGGTTATTTTGGGGGTTCAATATGAGCTTGTGGGTGTCCTGTATGTCCTAAAAATTCTGCCTGAAGTTTTTTTTTATTCATATATATATATTTTTGTCCACCGCTGATCTAAAACCTTAGTTTTTTTGAGGTACGACTCTGTTATTACACTAAACCACACCGATTGATCAACGAAACCCAAGTTCTCACCCACAGACACTGTCTCCATTTGTAAATATTAGACCCAGGATTGCTTCCTTCGGAGTGGACTCCTTCACCAATTGTCTGAGAGGTGCCACTTGCATGGAATCCATGATGTCACTGCTTTTGGCTGAACTTGCAAAAGTAATCTGCCACCTTGTGAACCTGACAAAGGGGTTTATTCCCCCCGAAACGTTATGCTATTGGAGTTTTTTGCAATAAAAATGCAACACAGAAAGTAATGGTCTGAGAATTGTTATTCTGTGTGTGTATGTCACATTTAACTGGTATAAGCCAGATTGCTGGAGAGGGTGCTGCTATCAAAGCACCTATGATGTACTGTACAAAAATAACAAAGGGATAGGCACACCGTAAATATTTTTTTTTTAAAGTATTTAATTGGCCTAATCACATGTAGGGCACTCTTACGCCTAAGCCAGGGGGGCGCAAACTTTTTTCCCTGCGCCCTCCTGCTGGCGGTCACCTCACCCCTGCTGGCGTCGGCTCCGGCGTCATGATATCACGTTGCCATTGTCATTTGACGCCGCGTTGCCATGGCGACGCGTGTGGAGCCAAGGTAAATAAAGGTTTACAGAGGCCCTGCAGCTCCCCCGGCACTTAATTTAAGTGCCTTCAGGAAGTGCGCGGGGCCTCTGTAAACCGCGCCCCCCCCCCCGCAGGCAGTCTTGCGCCCCCCCTGGGGGTCGCACCCCCCAGTTTGCGCACCGCTGGTCTAAGCGATCCATATCTGGTGCGATCTGCCTGAATACTGTTTTGTATGCTGTATTGTAAATAGAAAGAAACGGCAGGCACTCCCTAACTTCTTTTGCAGGTTTACTTCAAATAAACCTGCGAAAGAAGTTAAGGGGCCCCCGTCTTTTCTCTCTATACTGTATGCCTTTTTCTTCTTGTACTAGAGAATTGATTCACATGCTCCGAAACATAATGGGCAGCTGCCATAGGACACCCGCCAGTGCTGTATGACACCTTAAAGCATGTTCAAGTCAAAGGGCCGTAAGGTGCATTATGGCAGAAGAATGCTTAGTAGATATGGGCCTGTGCTGCACATTCCAATGAGAACGTGATGGAATCTGCTGCCCTCTGGCAGGTTAAAGGTGCAATATTTGCCAAGTCCGTTAGTAGAAACCAGCAGGTACAAAAGAGAAAGGTGCAACACTTGTTAAAGAATTGATTTTGTTTCTTTTACAAACGGCATTCATTTAAGATAAGCTTTTGTCAAGCTGTTCCTGTCTCCGACCTTCTATTGAGCTTAAAAAAAAAGTGTTTATGGCCTAAAATCTTTCTCATGTTTTCCTACAAGCTGCTGTATAATTCAGCTCTGTCATTAACCCATTTGCTGCCACAAATGTAACCATGCTGAACGCAAAAATGTGGCTGCTTTTGTGTCTGAGTTTGTCAAGTGTTTTCTTTACCCTTATTCCAAGCAGTAGTGATCAGATGGGTGGAAGTGGGAGAATGGCTTTCTTTGGCTGTGCAAACTTGTTGAATACAGTCATATTGGACAAAAAAAGGAGCCAGCCAGAGGAAATGAAATTCCTCCCATGTCTCAGCTCATCATGTTTACAAACTGACTAAAAATAAAAGATTTAAAAATACTTGTCAGATTTTATTTAAAAAAGCATCAATCACCGAGAGGATATTATCTTTATAAATGTCACTGCTCTCGGTAAACTTTAACCCTAGGAGGGACTGTAACAGGGTGCCTTCCATGGTGAAATATCTTGGCACGGAAACCTGTGTGCAGAGCTTAAGCCCAGCTCTGAGCAGGTTCATTCAGAGTAGACTGTCCTGATTAACCTGCTCAGCTGGCTTCTGAAAAGCCTGCAGTATACACTGCAAGAAGATGTCTAGTCCCGGGAGACACCCTAGACTGCTAGAGAGATGAGATGAACGACTTCTCTCTGGCCAGGAAGATACTGGACCCTGGACTGGTGTGGAAAGAAACCCAGCACAAAGACTTACAGAACCCTACTGCAGCTGAAGGCAACTGACCTCCACTCTGTTTGCTATGTTTGTTGTTGATAAGGGGCCTGGCCTCTTAACCCATAGATAGGGTGTATGGAGAGGTGCAGTGAGCGCTCCCGACAGAAGTTAGGCTGTTTTGTTTTCCTGTAAACCCTGTTTGGCTGATCATAAGCTGTTTATGTTGTTAAAGTTGTGGCTAATAAAAGACTACATTTTTCCTTCCTAAAAGGTCTCCTGTTATTATAACCTCTGCACGCATCTCCTTCAGGGACTAAACTCTTAAACATGTCACTGTCATTAATGCGCTTTGGCCATAGGAGGGACGGACACTTTAAAAGAAATGTTCTTTGGTTCTTTAAATCTTATCTGGTAATTAATATTATGCTCGGGCCGGTGCAACCACTAGGGGACCTTGGCCGGCACATTTTGGGGGGCGGCAGGTGATGGCACGAGCGGCAGAAGCTTAGCCCTCTAACCCAGGGGTGTGCAAAGTTCCTGCAAAGGCCTGGAGTCAAATGACGCCGCGGGTCATGTGACATCACGTCACGTGACCCCGTGGCATCATTTGATGCCGTGTTGCCATGGCAACGCATTGCTGAAGAGCCAGCAGAGAGCAGGTAAGGAGTTACAGAGGCCTCCCGCCTCCCCCAGCATGCAATTTAAATGCTATGGGGAAGAGTACAGGGCCTCTGTAACCGCCACCCCCCCCCTCATAGAAAATCTTTCGCCCCCCAGTTTGCGCACCCCTGCTCTAACCCATAGCTAGCGACAAACAATGTTCTGTGTTAGCACTATTGATAGCAGCTAGGTATGGTTAGGTTGCTCCTTATATGTTGAACAGAAACAATATTTTATGTTAAAGCTTTGGGGCGAAATTAAAGCCTACATTTATTTTCCAAAAGCATTCTCCTGTTTTCACCTCTGCACACCTCTCCAATAGCCATCTCTTAAGGGATAAAAGAGTCCACTAAGGATTGCCATATTAACCACACATGATATATATGTAACCCCGGTCTCTTTTCAGCCCCAGAGACCCCCCATGTAGCGCTCCGAGGCTCGGCGGCGCACCCGGCTAGTGGGGGCCGCCATGACAGGTTGCACGAGCGTGCGCGTTGGTCGCACATGCGCAGTAAGGTTGGCGTGAGGTCGCACATGCGTAGAACCACCGCGGTAGCCATTACAGGATCGCGCAGGCGCAGTAAGGGTAGCGCACGCGGTCCCAATGCTAAAGAGGTCCTGAGTGGACTACAATTCCCAGCAGCCTCTGGGGATTGCCCTTCCACCCACATCACGTGCAGCCAGCCAGCAAATAGGGTTTTGCAGCTTCTGTGGAGGAAGGCTACAATGTTGCAGGGACCATGTTTGTCAGTTGGAGCTGGGAGCAGGAAGGGGAGGAAGAGTGTAGGGAGCAAGTGGCTCCTACACCAGGTAAGGTTCCCCAATCCCCACCAGGTTAGTGGGTAATTGCTAAGGGACGGCCCAAGATAGGGACGCTGCCCTTAGTGATAATGTAGTGCTGTCTTGTCAGGGTCACGGCTGCCAGTGCTGTGAGGCCTGACAAGAAGGCACAGTATTTGTGCAGCACGTTTGCTGTACGCATCCAGCAGGTTGCCGCGCGTTGCTGCAGGCGCTGTTAGTATTAGTCAGAGTCAGGACTGGGAAGAGTTAGGGGAGCGGAGCAGGCTATTAACCCCTTAGGTCCCAGATAGGTCCTCACTCCCCAGTTTGTGGTGCTACAGGGACAGGCCCTAGGTTAGGAATCCTGTCACAGTAGCGCTAGAGTTAGATAGGGACACAGCGGACGCTGCGCTTCCCGCGAGAGGACTTGGGCTCAAGTCTGTGCCCAGAGACAGAGACTATCTCCAGGGTGGGATCGCCCTGGCGGACCCTGGACAACGAACCACCGGATCAGATGGAGATCACCAAGCGGCAGATCCTTTGTGAAGTCCGTTGCAGGCCCGAGCACTGGAGCGCTCGGCAGGTAACTCTGACCTACACGTGCACCAATAGGCCTAGTAGTTTCCTTAGTGACTGCGCAGTCACACATATCCGCTCTCTATAGAGTGCTAGACATTGTGTGGGGGATTACTGGACAAGGGGTGGGATCACCCGGTGAAGGTGGGAGAGTTATACGTGTCAGATTAGTTAGTGTCTCCTCCAGAGAGGGACACCTGTTATTCTATCGATGGTTATTGGTTCATATGCTCACCAGTAAAGGTATTTGGTTATTATACATACAGTGTGTTATTGCTAATTTGCATGTTAGAGTGATAAGGTTGCCATGCATTATCATATTACATAAAGTTGGTTGCATCACATGTGTGTGTATGTATTTCTTGCCCAGGGGAATCTCACATCACGGGGATCCTGGGTAAGTGGAGGCGCTGCGCTAAGTAAATGTATGAGTGTTACCCCAGGCTCCCAGCTAGCAGAGGCTCAGATCTCCTGGAGCCGCAGGTGTTGTACAGTGACCAGTAGTTCCTTTGGGAGGGTTCAGAAAAAGGGCTACATATAGTACTTAACAGGGCCGGCTAGGAGTTTGGCAGGGCTCAGTGCCAGGGAAGAGCACAGGGCCTCAGACCTTTTCTGCCATCTCCTCCTGCAGCTCATCGCTGGCATCTCCTCCAGCTATGTCGCGTTATCATGGTGACACATCATCATAAAGAGACGATGCCGAAGATGGAGAATAGGAGGAGATGCCGGAGCTTACAGAGCGCGGGGCCTCTGTAAGCGCAGGGCTCAGTGCCGTGGCATCGATTGCACCGCCATCAAGTCTGGCCGGAATAGATATGCAGAAACATCCAGTATAATACCCTAAATATCAAAAATACATATATACAAGAATTATACAGAACCTCAAACTCTCAAATTGCGATGAAGATTTAAAAACAAAATACAATACATACTAGCCAGCGGGATAGTAAAATCTCTAAACACGATGTTAACCTCCGGGAACAGGTGAAATATATAACCAGGGCAATACATTTTTCATGAGCAACAAAAAAAATAAAACAATAGTTCTATAAATTGGGCAACATGATTATGTGTAAATGCTTACTATGTGTAATATTTGAAGTTTCATACACATTAAGTTTGTAAAAATCTGGTATATGTTCATGTTAATTTTCCAGTTGATGTGGCATCATGGGAGCCAGGAACTCCTCCCACAGGAGGCAGGAACACCTGTAAGTGTTTTTTAGTTTGAACAGGCTATATCAGGATTTCCGGTTTCACTGACGGATCACTCTTTGACAAAGGCCTTTGGGCTGAAATGCGTCAGAGGATCCGTCAGTTATACACTTTGCCATAATAAAGTTTTTTAGTCACCATCTTAGCCGTCCTCCGCTTTTTCTACGGCTGTGCATTGTTCCTGCCTCCTGTGGGAGGAGTTCCTGGTTTCCTGCTTGTTTCGGATAGCACGCCGGGTTGCTGTTTGTTACCTTTGAACCACGCAGCCACCGCCGGTCATGTGACCGCCCCTTGCGACAGAGCAGTTGCTAGAGGGATGGCGGTGCAACGGACATCACAAGGATCATCAAGGCTCTGCATCATACGCTTCATAACCGTGAGTCCCTTTATCTCAACGTTATCAGTGCTCATAGGTGAGCCAGTTGCTGGGAGAGACTTTTATATTTATTTGTGTGAAGTTTGCCGTGACCTGCTTTAAGACTTTACAACTAAGCAACATTCAGCTACTATTTTAGTTCTGGAGCGCCTGGTGGGTTAACCCTTGTTCACCTGTTCACATATTGGCATCATGGGAGATATAAAAAGATTTTCTAGGGCATATTATCGTAAACGTGAGGCTGATAAGGAAAAATAACAAGCAAAGTGAGACCATTCCTTTCTGAAGTTTCTTTGTGCACACGTCACGATGGAGATAGTTCAATGGTTCAACCTGAGGCTGAAGCTAAGTCAGCAGTTTTGCCTACAGTCTCAGAAGTTGAAGTAGAGTTTGAGGAACATAATCTGAATGTAGAAGAGGCACCAAATGAAGAACGCCAGGATGAAGATTTGACAGGACGTGAAAGTAAAAATGCCGTTAGTTTGAACTACTGTATGGTAACTGCTACTTGGACCAATTTGCTGACCAAATGTGATGATCATCTGCGACAAATGGTGTAACATGGGCCAGAACAAGTTCAGCAGTTTGATTTCCCTTAAGATGGTAATCAAAGAAAATTCTAGTAGGTTCTATAACTAACTCATCAAGCATTTTGAGCATTTCTTGAATGAGTTAGAAACCTTTGATAGCAGGGTATGAATCCCATGGATTCATGTCTGGTGCAGTTGTATGCGTGCACTACCACTTGCCCTCTTGACCCCATTCCGTCCCATCTCCTAAAACCTCTTGCTCCTACTATAATCCCTATGCTCACACAAATTTTTAACTCCCCCCTCTACTCTGGTACCTTTACATCCTCCTTCAAGCATGCAACAGTTATACCATTACTCAAAAACAGGAAGCTTGACCCTACCTGGCTTTCTAACTATCGACCTGTCTCCTTCCCTCCTGCCTTTTGCCTCCAAACTCCTTGAACGTCTTGTATTCTCCCGCTTGCTCCATTTCTCAACACCTATTCTTTCCTGGACCCTCTACAATCTGGTTTCCGCACTGCTCACTCTACTGAGAAAACCCTCAGTAAAATAACTAATAACCTCCATGCTGCCTATTCAGAAGTCATTACACTCTTCTCATATTGCTCGACCTCTCTGCAGCATTTGATACTGTGGACCACCCTTTTTTCCTTCACATTCTCCAAACTCTTGGCATTCGTAACAAAGCTCAATCCTGGATCTCCTCCTACCTCTTACAGCGTACTTTCAGTGTCTCTTTTGCAAACACCTCCACCTCCTCTATCGATCTCTCTGTGGGGGTACACCAGGGCTCTGTCCTGGGACCTCTTCTCTTTTCTCTTTACACACTCTCTCTAGGTGACCTAATCACTTCTTTTGGGTTCAAATATCACCTCTATTCTGACGACACACACATTTACTTTTCTACCCCTGACCTTACACATGCGGTACAGGCTAAAGTTTCTGAATGTCTGTTTGCTATATCATCCTGGTTGGTCCTCCGCCGACTTAAACTAAACATGGCAAAAACAGAGCTCCTCATACTTCCTCCCAAACCTGGCCCTATTCCCTCCTTCTACATTACTGTTCACCATTCACCCAGTAGCCCAAGAACGCTGCCTAGGGGTCACACTCGACTCCTCTCTCACATTCTTTTCTCACATTCAAAACTTTCTAAAACCTGTTGCTTTTTCCTCCGCAATATAACTAAGATACGCCTTTTCCTCTGCTGCTCGACTGCTAAAACTTTGACTCAGGCCCTCATTCTCTCCCGTCTTGATTACTGTAACCTCCTGCTGTCCGGCCTTCCTGCCTCTTACCTGTCTCCCCTACAATCTATCCTAAACGCTGCTGCTAGAATCGCTATGCTCTTTCCTAAATCTGTCTCCGCATCTCCCCTCCTGAAAACCCTCTCCTGGCTTCCGATCAAATCCCGCATCTCACACTCCATTCTTCTCCTCACTTTTAAAGCTTTACATTCTTCTGCTCCTCCTTACATCTCAGCCCTAATTTCTTGCTATACACCATCCTGGCTCCTGCGTTCTGCTCAAGGATATCTTATCTCTACCCCTTTTGTATCCAAAGCCCTCTCCCACCTTAAACCCTTCTCACTGACTGCCCCACAGCTCTGGAATGCCCTTCCCCTCAATATCCGACTAGCACCCTCTCTATTCACCTTTAAAAACCACCTTAAAACACACCTGCTTAAGGAAGAATATGAGTAGCTTGATGGCTGATAATTAACACCTCTTACATTAACCTTGGCCCCTTGCAGATGCACTTGCCAGAATGCCCTCCTACTGTCTCTGTACGTTCTTCCTTCCAACCAATTAGATTGTAAGCTCTTCAGAGCAGGGACGCCTTTTCCTAAATGTTACTTTTAAGGCTGAAGCACTTCTTCCCTTTGTGTTATTTATATCTTATTATGTGTTATTTATAACTTATTATTTATATGACTGTAACTATTACTGCTGTGAAGCGCTATGTACATTAATGGCGCTATACAAATAAAGACATACAAACATACTAGTGACTCCACCTGTTTGCTCCATTCGGCTTTCTGCGAGCCCTTTAGGGTGCCTAGCATGTCGAGTAGGGTTTGGTTGAACCTCTCTGGGAGAGCATCTCCCTCTGGATGGTATGTAGTGGTCCGAAACAAAAAACAAAAGAACAAGGCGCACAACGCACATAGTGTATTAA
>WSYH01000698.1:3872-28217 GCA_036426205.1 Ascaphus truei
TGGAATACAGACCAGGCATGATAAATACATGCATGGAATACAGACCACACGTGATAAATACATGCATGGAATACAGACCACGCATGATAAATACATGCATGTAATACAGACCAGGCATGATAAATACATGCATGGAATACAGACCACACATGATAAATACATGCATGGAATAAAGACCAGGCATGATAAATACATGCATGGAATAAAGACCAGGCATGATAAATACATACATGGAATACAGACCAGGCATGATAAATACATGCATGGAATACAGACCACGCATGATAAATACATGCATGGAATACAGACCACACATGATAAATACATGCATGTAATACAGACCACGCATGATAAATATGGGGGGCCAGCGTGGCAGGATTAGGACGAGCAGTTCAGACAGAGGTGGCAGGGAGATCCACGTTTGAATTTTGGGAAGATGGACATGGAGTTGTGGATGGAACTAGTGGGACAGGGGAAGCAGGCACCTTTTCTAGGGGCCGGGAGGTCGGCCCGAGAGTTATTCAATGAGCAAGGGCAGAGAAGGGGGGTGTTGGGCGTTTAACGACAAACTCTGCCTGCTGGGGACGGTTTCCCAGTTTAGACGTGTGTAGCCAGTGCAGGGGTACCCACCCCATGAAGAAGTGCTACAAAGCCCCTGGCAACCTGTAACGGGAGACTCGGGATTTACACCTTTATACCGGGATCAAATCACTGAGCAAAACCAAGAAGTAAAACAAATTGCCATGTATTCCTTAGAAACAGACGTACGCACCGTGAGTTACAATAAACAGGAGGAAACACACTTACTGGGGCCTGGGCTGCAAAACGAAGCTTTCCTATGTGAGATAGCCCAGATGATTTTGGTTTTTATTTCTTAAAAGTGACACTGTGTGAAATGCTATAACACTGATATGAGTAAACCGCTGAAGGTTAAATATCTGAGTACCTCCTGCCTACACATGTTAAAGCTGCAATACCTTACTTGGATGAAAATAAAGCAGGCAGAAGCCTGAGTTAAGCAACGTAATACTTTGCATGTTCCTGTTTGTTGTATAAATAACCCTAGAAGACAGTGTCGGGAAGAACCCAGACAGACGTCAGCGCTACAAAAGAGGGGCGTTTGTCACAATATATATATAACACAAACAGCCAGAATCTGCATACACACCTAATGATAACTAGGGTATTTATAAGACCATAATTTAAACTCTACAATAGCGAAAAACATGTCGGTGCTCTGAGACAAGGATAAAATAGAATGCAAAAAAGACACAAGAAGTCTCAAAAATGAGCACTCAAAAATCCCCAAAAAATGATACTTTAATGTCCTCAATTGTAACAAACTAAAACATAATAAAACACAAAGCAGAAGCTGGTGGAGGGGTGATGATGATGATTTGGGCTTGTTTTGCAGCCACAGGACCTGGGAACCTTGCAGTCATTGAGTCGACCATTAACTCCTCTGTATACCAAAGTATTCTAGAGTCAAATGTGAGGCCATCTGTTCGACAGCTAAAGCTTGTCCGAAATTGGGTCATACAACAGGACAATGATCCCAAACACACCAGCAAATCTACAACAGAATGGCTGAAAAAGAAAAGAATCAAGGTGTTGCAATGGCCCAGTCAAAGTCCAGACCTCAACCCGATTGAAATGCTGTGGCTGGACCTTAAGAGAGCTGTGCATAAACAAATGTCCGCAAACCTCAATGAACTGAGGCAACGTTGTAAAGAAGAGTGGGCCAGAATTCCTCCACAACGATGTGAGAGACTGATAAAGTCATACAGAAAACGATTATTTAAGTAATAATCCCTGAAGAACAGGGCATTACTGGCCAATAATGCCCTGGCTGGAAGAGTTGACTTAAAAGTGACACTGTGTGAAATGCTATGACACTGATATAAGTGAATTGCTGAATGAAAATGTCTGAGTGCCTCTAACCTACACATGTTAAGGCTACAGTACCTTACTTGGATGAAAATAAAGCAGGCAGAAGCCTGACTTAAGCAATATAATACTTTGCATGATCCTGTTTGTTGTATAATTAACCCTAGAAGACTGTCGGGAAGAACTCAGACAGACGTCAGCACAACAAAAGAGGGGCGTTTGTCATAGTATACATGGCCAACCGTGTAGAAAGAATCAGGAAGTCAACTCAACCAGAACAATGGTACCATGTACCCACAGACCAAAATCCTGCAGACCATGCCACCAGATCAGTGCCCTCAGCGCAACTACAGAACACTCTTTGACAAAGGCCCACGGGCTGAAACGCGTCAGAAGATCCACCAGACTTTTACCATGATGTTGGATTAAACGTTTTTTCTTCACCACCATTGCCTGCTTGTGGTTCTTCACCTTGGCTGCGCATCGTTCCTACCTCCGACGGGAGGTGTGTTCTCTTATCTGTTGTCCGTCATCGGTTGCACGCCGGATAGCTGCCTTGCCTGCCACTCAGCAACTGCGGGGGATACACCCTACATCAGCACAGAGAAGTTTCCTGGTGGTCTGCAGATTGCCTGTGTCGCTGTTCATTTTCACTACCGGCTTGTTACTGCTCCTATAACCGTGAGTCTCCATTTACAATTCTACTGGTGCTCTAAGGAGAGCTAATTGTTTATAGGGAGAATTACATACTCACTGGTTTACTTTGGAGATTAGCCAGGATTGTGTTTATTCATTATCAGGATGCAGCTATCTCACTGACTCTTTGAAGCGCCTGGTTAGTTAACCTCTGGTTACCTGGTATACATACAACTACAGAACACGTCGTGGCTCATAGGACCAACGTTTCCAACGCAGCACGCGGGAACGCCATCAGCCCCAGTTGACGACTTTGAACTTGTGGATCCCGAGAGGAACACGGAGATAAGGCCTCAGGTATCCGTGCTACTCACGAATATACGGCCCAGAAACGCCCTCAGAAGATTCTTTGCCATCAGAGGACCCGTCAAACAAATACGCCCCAACTGCGGAACCAATTTCGTTGGGGCACGGGAAGGATTACAAATAAATACTAAACAGTGCCAGAGACTTTTGCACAAAAACATTGTGGTGCAACCAGCTAACCTGGAGCGGTGCATCCACCCTACATCCTTTGCTGAAAGACTTTGCCAAAGGACTTTGGAGCCAGTGATACCGGCCGGTATCACCTCGTTAAGTGGACATGAACTTTGCATTATTATGTTATGTTTTGTTTACATTTTACATATGTTCCACATAATTCAATATAGTGGTATCTCCAGATACCAGACGGGGAGAGTCATGGAACAAGTATTCCCCCTTTTTGCTCTCTCTGTTCACCCCCCCCCCCTTGTTTGCAGCTTCTGCCTGTCAGTTTCTTATTTTCAGCTGCATGTAGTTTGCTCCACACACACACACTGTGAATGTGTGATATGTTACTATGTTGCCTTCCCTGCCTCTAGGCATGTAATCAGTGAGTTGCTACTGCAGCCTCTGAGATCTCTCCTAGAATGGGCTATTCTGCCCTCTCCCCTGTTTGCTGACAGTCTGTCCAAGACTATTCCCTTTACCCAGATTCCCCCACACTTCATTTTTCATTCCTGACTTGGCTGAGTGAGTACCTTCCTGTCACACTCCCATGGCAAGGCCATCTCTTTCTACCTGCCCTCAACTACAAACTCACAACTACAAAACATCCACAAGAGCCTGTATTCACTGCTGCTTTTCCAATAAAGTGAAGGAAATATTATATACTTGGCGTGATTTGGAAAGGGGGCTGAGTTAATGCTATCCGGGGCTATTCACACATCACACGTGACCCTGACTTCAGAATATATTCCCTTTAGGGAAAGGGAACTACACCATAGCTTTCGCCCTCACTAACTGCATGGCCAGCTAAGCTGGTTCCCAAGCCAAAACATGCCCTGGCATATGCAACTATGTACATGCACACCCCGCATTAATGTACGCAATGGACCGGAGCATGTATGTAACACAGGCACACCCCGCATTAACGTACACAGTGGGACCGCAGCATGTATGTAACACAGGCATACCCCGCATTAACGTACGCAATGGGACCGGAGCATGTAAGTAACACAGGCACACCCCGCATTAACGTACGCAATGGGACCGCAGCATGTATGTAACACAGGCATACCCCGCATTAACGTACGCAATGGGACCGCAGCATGTATGTAACACAGGCACACCCCGCATTAACGTACGCAATGGGACCGCAGCATGTATGTAACACAGGTGGAAAAGAAGTTATATCAGTGGCGCTCAACACTGTAATGATCAAAGCAATTCTAATAGATATTATAAAATATATATTATAAAATATACAACCAGAGCCACGGAAATCGCCCGTCCGATTGGATGCTCCACGTGGTAAGGGTAAACATGTAAATATACAAAGAAATCAAATCATAGCATAATACTGTAAAACATACACATACATAAACAAACAACACTTAACAAACGCTGAGAACAACAGGTAACTACTCACAATAGCATTTAATATGGCATATCATTAATATCATAAAATACACTTATTACACATAAAATAGTACATAAAAACATATATTAGGTTCAGGCAAGATTCTCCAACTCGGGTGGGGGTACCTGCTTACCGAAAACAGGATGTAATCAGGCAATGGATAATTCAAAGAGTATCCCCTCTTATGGATAGCTGCTGCTGCTGCTGCTGCTGCTGCTGCTGCTGCTGTTGTTAACACCTGGGCAGGGACAGGTTTTTCCAGCTAGCTGCGTCTGCCTCAGTCCTCTCCCAGCACTGCAGAAGCTCCAGGACCACACACAGAGATACTTCCTGGTCTGCCCGCACCACGTATGTATGTAACACAGGCACACCCCGCATTAACGTACGCAATGGGTCCAGAGCATGTATGTAAAGCGAAAATGTACTTAAAGTGAAGCACTACCTTTTCCCCACCTAATGATGCATGTACTGTACTGCAATCATCATATACGTGCATAACTGATGTAAATAACACGTGTAACAGGCTCTATCGTCAACATTGCAATTAATGACGTGTCACTGTTATACGTGGAACCATATTGGCCACTAAACCAATAGTCGATTTTTGTGTGTATTTACATGCGCCTCAATATTAACATGGAAAGGAACCTTCTGTTGTACAGTAGTCTCCTATTTATTTATTTATAAAATATTTTAGCAGGAAGTAATACATTGAGAGTTACCTCTCGTTTTCAAGTATGTCCTGGGCACAGAGTAAAACAAATAATACATGGTTACAAGTACAGTTACATAAATGAGCAGGTTATACATTATATACAAGACATTGCATGCACAGTTAAAGAAAATATATATTATGAGCGTATGAAACAGTTACAGACCAGATTAAAATGTGAGACAGCCTTAGATTTGAAAGAACTTAAACTGGTGGTGGATGTGAGAGTCTCTGGTAGATTGTTCCAGTTTTGGGGTGCACGGTTAGAGGAGGAACGGCCGGATAATTTGTTGAGCCTTGGGACCATGAACAGTCTTTTGGAGTCTGATCTCAGATGATAGATGCTGCGTGTGGTAGGGGTGAGGAGCTTGTTCAGGTAGCTGGGTAGCTTGCCCATAAAGAATTTGAAGGCAAGACAGGAAAGGTGAACTTTGCGCCTAGACTCTAGTGATGACCAATCTAGTTCTTTGAGCATTTCGCAGTGATGTGTGTTGTAGTTGCATTGGAGAACAAAACGACAAATTGAATTGTAGAGGGTGTCAAGTTTGCTAAGGTGGGTTTGAGGTGCCGAGCCATATATTATGTCTCCATAGTCAATAATTGGCATCAACATCTGCTGTGCGATACGCTTTCTGACCAGGAGACTTAGGGAGGATTTGTTCCTGTAAAGTACCCCTAGTTTGGCATAGGTCTTGGTTGTCAGGGTATCAATGTGCATCCTGAATGTTAAGTGGGAGTGAAACCATAAGCCCAGGTATTTAAAACTAGTGACAGGTGTTAGGGTGGTGTTAGCGTTGGTTCTAATCTGGAGCTCAGTCGCTGGAAGCTTTAAAAATGTAGCCTTGGTCCCAAACACCATTGTTACAGTCTTGTCAGTGTTTAAAAACAGTTTGTTTTGGGAAATCCATTTTTCAAGTCTCAAAAAGTCAGACTGAAGTATGTGTTGAAGGTCGGAGAGGCTATGGCTGTGTGCATATAGGATTGTGTCATCTGCATACATGTGTATTGAAGCTTCCTTGCAAGTTTGATTGGCACTACAGTGGCTGTGGACTAATTGATCGTTCACATTTTCTGTGAAGACCTGTCCTGTTAGTGGCCCCTGAGGACTGGAGCTGGCCACCCTCTGCTCTACTTAGCTCTTCCAAAATAATTTCTGATGGTGACTGTGTAATAGAAAATGCGTATAGAAAACACCGGTGTACAGGGTGATGTTCTTGTAACTAGAAAGAACATGGATACATGTCTTGTCCATCAATGAATGATTGGTTAACACAAGTTAGTACCATCTGAATCCGAGCTTCAAAAACAGGGTTGTGAACAAGACTCTGGAATTCGCAGCATGTTTGTGTCGGCGCTCCTATACACTGTGTGTGCAGGAAGCAGTGTAACCAGTATTGTACATGAGATAAAAGGTCAGCAATAACTAGCGGAAATACAAGCAGCTGCTGGGGAGCTGCAGCATAAGAAACAAGGACGGAATCACTGCAGAAAGCGTAACCAAATGTATCTGTTCTCTCCAAACATCAAGGGCCGCCAACAGGTCAGGTTTTCAGGATATCCCTGCTTCAGCACAGATGGCTCAATCAGTGGCTCAGTGTTTGACCTGCTGAAATAGGGCTGTCGGTTGAGCCTGACCTGTTGGTGGGTCTTGAGGACTGGAGTTGGCCGCCCCTGTGCCAGATTTTGTCCCCAGAATCTCTGTGCTAAATCCTCCTTAATGTCCAACCTTTATCTCAGTCTCAACACGTCCAAACTGAACTCTTTCCACTCACCAATCCCACCCTATGCTATGCCCAAATTCTCAAAAAACAATCATTGAGAATTATTTCTCAATTATTTCCTCCCTCATCATATCCCACCTGGATTACTGTAATCTCCTTGTAATGAATATGGCAGAAAGTATTAAGTAGTTTAATCAATCTGGCACACGAGAGGTTAATGTTGGTTACAAATTGCCTTAAAAATACATGAATTGATTTCTGGCAGGAGGAACCACTGTCCATGCCTAGTGTTATGTGCTGATCTAGGCATATCTAGTTTTGTAAATGGGGGGGATTGAAATATGGCCGTCCTGACACTAGAATAAACAGAAACCTTTTAAAGCAGCAAACCCAGCAACATCCTACATGTGTGTTTTTAAATAAACCAGTTCTGTTCTATGAGAAAATACTGGTAGCATTTTTTTTGAAACCACTGTGAATTATATTTTTAATGTATTAAAATGTAACAAGTATTTTTTTGTTTCTATAGCAACCGTTTACAATTGCTATGCATTCATGCACATGTTAACGGGAATAATAATAATAATTTGAAAAAGAAAAAAATAATTAAAAAAAATGGCAGCCTGGAGTGCTGCTCTGAATGTAACTTGAAAGGCATTCTGCGGGTGATCTGTGGCGTATGAGGGTGTGTGGCTAAGACGGCAGTCTAAACGTGTGTATAATTATTACATGTGAAATATCCTGGGCCTGACATCAATAAGCAACAATAACAAATAGATATTGGTAACAGTTGCAAAGAGAAGAATCAAATGTTGCCCAACACATCATGATTAGGCAATGCCAAGAACAAGTATCTGTTTCTCATGCAAACATAGAATTTAGGTTCTGGCGCAACAGTGTAGATCTCGTAGTTACTGTATATAGTTACATACAGTGTTACATACAGTATTACATAGTAACATAGTAGATGAGGTTGAAAAAAGACATACGTCCATCAAGTTCAACCTATGCTAAATGTAGACGACAGATACTTTATCCTATATCCGCACTTACAGTATTGTGATGCAGGGGAAGGCAAACAGAAACCCCAGTGACACATTATCCGATGCGGTCTCATTAGGGGAAAAATAAATTCCTTCCCAACTCCAAATATTGCCGATCAGATTACTCCCTGGATCAATATGTTTATCGGTGATAGGTGGGAGATAAGACACACCCAAAGAGGCCTGTCCAGGTCATCTGGTCTTTGTCGGAGAAGAAAGGTTGCGTTTAAAAATTGGGGTTTGTAAAGTCAGAATCCACCCTACAGTGTGTTATACCTGGGTTATACCTGGGTTATACAGTGTGTTATACCTGGGTTATACAGTGTGTTATACCTGGGTTATACCTGGGTTATACAGTGTGTTATACAGTGTGTTATACCTGGGTTATACAATGTGTTATACCTGGGTTATACAGTGTGTTATACCTGGGTTATACAGTGTGTTATACCTGGGTTATACAGTGTGTTATACCTGGGTTATATAGTGGGTTATTCCTGGGTTATTCCTGGGTTATACAGCGGATTATACAGTGGGTTATACAGTGGGTTATACCGTGGGTTATACCGTGGGTTATACCGTGGGTTATACCGTGGGTTATACCGTGGGTTATACCCTGACTCTGCCCCCTGGTGCCCCAACACTGGATCTCTGCACCCCTGTGCCCCAAACCTGAGCTCTAGGCACCCCTCTGTTCCCAAACACTGACTCTGCAACCCCTTTGCTCCAAACACTGATCTCCTGCAACCCCCTCCCCCCAAACACTTGAGCTCTTCAGCCCTGCCCCCAAACACTGAGCTCTGCCCCCCCACACCTTAGCTCTCCCCGCCCTCGTTCTCCCCTCTGCCCCAAACATGAGCTCTGTTCTGCCCCAAACACTGAATTTCTAACAAAACGACTAAACCCCTCTTCCCAAACCTGTAGCTCTGCACCCCCCTGGTCCCAACACTTGACTCTTTCACCCCTGTTCTCCAGAACTCCTGATCTTCTGCACCCGCTCCTGCCCCCAAACCTGGAGCTTGCAACCCTTGCCCCCACACTGAGCTCTGCACGGCACCTCTGCCCCAAACCATATATCGCTGCCCAACACCACCGCCCTTTGTCATGGCTGCCCCAACCACTGATCTCTGTCACCCCTGTGCCCAAACCTGAGCTCTGCTTCCCCTGTGCCCCAAAACACACTGAGCTCTGCACCCACACCCCTCTTCCTTCTGCCCCAAACACTGAGCTCTGCACCCCTGTGCCCCAAACACTGAGCTCTGCAAACCCCCCCTGCCCCAACCTGCTCTGCACCCCTTGCCACCAACAACGAGCTCTGCTCCCTTGCCCAAACACTGACTCTGCCCCCAACACTGGCTCTGGCACCCCTCTGCCCCCAACATGAGCTTCTGCAACCCGTGCCCCAAACACTGAGCTCTGCCCCAAACACTGAGCTCTGCACCCGTGCCCCAAACACTGAGCTCTGCACCCCTTCTGCCCCAAATACTGAGGCTGCTAACAACATACAACCCCTCTGCCCCCAAACCCTGAGCTTGCTGGGTACACACCCTCTGGGGGCCGCTCATAAGAGCTACTGGGTGGGCGCTGCACACCATTGCCACCAAACACTGCGTCTAGGGCACCCCTTCTGCGCGGGGGGCTGCCCTGCCCCTTCCATATATCTCCTCTGCACCCCCATATATCTCCCCTCTGCCATTCCATATATCTCTCCCTCGCACTCCATATATATATCCCATCTGGCCCCTCCATATATCATCACTTTCTGCAACCCTCCCTATAATCTCAACCTCTGCAACACTACCTATATCTCAACCCTCCAGCCCCTGCATATATCTCCCCTCGTGCCCCTCTATATTCTCCATCTCCCCCTCGTGCCAACCTCCATATCTCCCCTCTGCACCTCCCTATATCTCCCCTCTGCACCTCCATATATCTCCCCTCTGCACCTTCATATATCTCCCCACTACCCCATCATATATCTCCCCTCTGCCCCTCCATATCTCTCCCCCCTCTGCCCCCGCCATATCTCTCCCCTCTGCACCTTCATATATCTCCCCTCTGGCCCTCCATATATCTCCCCTCATCACCCCATCATATATCTCCCCTCTGCCCCTCCATATATCTCCACTCTGCCCCTCTGCCCCTCCATATATCTCCCCTCTGCCCCTCCATATATCTCCCCTCTGCATCTTCATATATCTCCCCTCTAACCCCATCATATATCTCCCCTCCGCCCCTCCATAATCTCCCCTCTACCCGCATCATATATCTCCACTCTGCACCCCCATATATCTCCACTCTGCACCCCCATATATCTCCCATCTGCCCCTCCATATATCTCCCCTCTTGGCCCCTCCATATATCTCCCCACTACCCCATCATATATCTCCCCTCTGCCCCTCCATATCTCTCCCCTCTGCACCTTCATATATCTCCCCTCTGCCCCTCCATATATCTCCCCTCTTCCCCTCCATATTCTCCCCTCTGCCCCCCATCTCTCCCCTCTACCCCATCATATATCTCCACTCTGCACCCCCATATATCTCCACTCTGCCCCTCCATTATATCTCCCCTCTGCCCCTCCATATATCTCCCCTCTGCACCTTCTATATCTCCCCTCAGCCCCTCCATATATCTCCCCTCTACCCCATCATTCATCTCCACTCTGCACCCCCATATATCTCCACTCTGCACCCCATATATCTCCCCTCTGCACCTTCATATCTCCCCTCTGCCCCTCCATATCTCTCCACTCTGCCCCTCCATATATCTCCTCTGCCCTCCATAGTCTCCCTCGGCAACCCCATATATCGCGCCCCTGCCCCTCCAGATATCTCCCCCTCTGCACCCCCATATATCTCCACTCTGCACCCCCATATATCTCCACTCTGCACCCCCCATAGCTCTCCCCTCTTGCACCTTCCTATCCCCCACCTCTGGCCCCGCCCATATCTCCCCTGTGCCCCAAACACTGAGCTCTGCACCCCCTCTTTTTTCTTAATAACACAATTCGCACAAACCCGTAAGAAGAGACACACACTCCGCCCGTGTTATTTGTGACGCTTTTACACACAGTTTCTCTGACACATCGAGGTCTTTATTCTTTATTCTCCGCACGGTAATAAAAAAATAAATACAAATAAAGAGACCCGCGGGAGAGAAAACAGGCGCGTTTCCCCGGCGCACGCGGTAGAGAAACAGCGCGTTTCCTGCGCCCCTCTGGAGAGAAAACCGGCTCTCCTCCTGCGCAACCGCGGGAGAGAAAACAGGCGCGTTTCCTGCGCCCCGCGGGAGAGAAAACAGGCGCGTTTCCTGCGCCCCGCGGGAGAGAAAACAGGCGCGTTTCCTGCGCCCCGCGGGAGAGAAAACAGGCGCGTTTCCTTGCGCACCGCGTGAGAGACACAGACTCGTTTCCTGCTCCCCGCGGAGAGAAAATGTTCTGTTTCCTGCGCCCCGCGGAAGAAAACAGGCTGCGTTTCCTGCGCACCGCGGAGAGAAAACAGCGCGTTCTGCGCCCCCGCGGCAGCGAAAAGCTAGGCGCGTTTCCTTCCTCCTGCGCCCCGCGGAGCGAAAACATGTGCAGTTTCTTGCCCCGCGGGCGAGAAAACAAGGCAGCGTTCCGCGCACCGCGGGAGAGAAAAACACAGCTCTTTCCTCCCCCCTTCGCCCCGCGTGAGCGAAAAACAGGCGCGTTTCCTTCCCTCGCGTCAGCGCAAACAGGCCGCTTTTTCGGCCAACCGGGGGTGGCGGGGGGGGGAAGCGCTTAGGGGATGAGGGGCTGATGTCGCGTTTCCTTCGCCGGCTTCGCTGGAGAGAAACAGGCGCGTTTCCTGCGCGGGCCCCGCGGGAGAGAAAACAGGCGCGTTTCCTTCCCCCGGCGGGCAGCGAAAACAGGCGCGTTTCCTTCCCTGCCCCCTCGGAGTGAGCGAAAACCGGCGCCTTTCTGCGCCCCCTCGGGAGATAAACAGTCGCTTTCCTGCGCTCCCCGCGGTAGAGAAAACAGGACGCGTTTCCTGCGCACCCGCGGGAGCAATAAAACAGGCGCGTTCTGGGGCCTGCGCCCCCCGCGGGAGAGAAAACGAGTCTCGTTTCCTGCGCCCGCGGGAGCGAAAACAGGGCGTTCCTGGGCCCCCACGCTGGAGCGAAACAGGCGTTTTTCCTGCGCCCGCGCGGGAAGAAAACAGGCCGCGTTTTCCTGCGCCCCGCCTGCGTGGGGCGTTTGGGGCAAGACCTGTGGAGGGGTCAGGGGGAGTGTGGTTAAGGCCTTAGCGGGCGACTCTTCGCCCCAGCGGGAGTGTCAGGGTCGTGATGGCCAGTGTAACGATTTTGGGGCTGGAGTGGGTGGAAACGTTCAACCAAGCTCGGACACCCTTGGGGGGAGGTGTAGAGAAGACTTAACTACTAACTCGGACACCTGGGGGGAGGGAGAGAAGAACAGATAACTCGGACACGCTTGGGGGAGGGGAGAGAAGAACAGATTAACTCGGACACCTGGGGGGGAGGGGAGAGAAGAACAGATTAACTCGGACTCCTGTGGGGAGGGGAGAGCAAGGACATATTAACTCGGACCACCTGGGGGAGGGGAGAGAAGGACATATTCACTCGGAACCCTGGGGGGGGGGAGAGAAGACAGCATCAACTCGACACCTGGGGTGAGGGAGAGAGAACAGATTAAACTCGACCCCTGGGGGGGAGGGGATAGAAGGACAAGATCAACTCGGACCCTGGGGGGAGGGGAGAGAGAACCAGATTACCTCTACACCTGGGGGGGAGGGGTAGAGAAGGACAGATCAACTCTGCTTACACCTGGGGGGGGGGGTGAAGGATAGTGACAGATCAACTCAGACCAGCCACCTGGGGGGGGGGGTGGGGAAAAGAACAGATGAACTTTGCATTTAATTAATTCCTTCCTGTTCCGTACAACAATCTCCCTAAATCAATACTCTATTCAGGGGGGCTCAAACTTTTTCCCTGCGGCCCCCCTGGGCCGGCTGCCCCCTCACTCCCCCTCCCTCACCCCCCCCAAACCCCAACTTACCCCGCACCCGTCGTAATGACGTCACGTTGCCATATCAACGTGACGTCACATACCTCGCAAGCGTCATTTTTACGCCGCGTTGCCATGCGACGCCGGAGGAAGGCCAGCCGACAGCACGGGTAAGTATGGTTTAACAGAGGCCACTGCAGCTCCCCCCCCCCGCACTTAATTTAAGTTGTCCTCGGAAGCGCTCGGGGCCTCTGTAAAACCCCGCGCCCCCGTCGGCATCTCCTCGCGCCCCCCTGGGGGTCGCGCACCACAGATTGCGCACCGCTGCTCTATATTATACCTGATCAATCACCTCTCTCCCTGATCAATACTCCATCTATATGATATCCTGATCAATACTCCATCTATATGATATCCTGATCAATACTCCATCTATATGATATCCTGATCAATACTCCATCTATATGATATCCTGATCAATACTCCACCTATATTATATCCTGATCAATACTCCACCTATATTATATCCTGATCAATACTCCACCTATATGATATCCTGATCAATACTCCACCTATATGATATCCTGATCAATTGTCTCTCTCCTGGGCCAATATTGACTCCTAATCCCCTGTTCCCCTTGATCAATAACCTGCCTATACTCCCTGCTGATCACTTCCTCTCCCCGGGAACCCACCTCTGCCTCTATCTCGCCATTACCAGAGTGTTCCCCGGATCAATACTCATCAGGATAACACACAGGCCGGGTATTGATCCAGTGAGTTTATCCCTTGATCAGTACCCCTATAGCCAAGGGGTGGGGGGGGGTGGTTCACACCGCGGGTGAAATGGTTTCAGGATATCCCTAGTGAAAATAACCCATATAAGAGTGAACCTTGTGCAGAGATATTCGTGACAATTTATTCCAAACAATGCGGCTATTAATCGATGTTATCACACTGAACTTTACAACACTTAAAAATAGAGCAGATAACATGTTTGAAAAGTTCATTGCGATAACATCGATTAATCCGTGCATTGTTTGAATCTCCAACACGAGTTGATTTAACCTCCCACCACTGGGTGCCAATTGAAGTCAGTGGTACAATTTCCCCTACTTGTCTGACTCATAATGCTCGCGCCTAACAACGGGGTAAAACACGGACTATTTAAGTACAAGGATTGTATCTCTCCACTCCCCTGAAGAAGTGACGCCCCCCCCCACCCCCCTGTCACGAAACGCGTAGGGAGGACCACTAAGGGAGACGCCGGCCTGCCTTCACATTCAGTCCCCTGTGTGGGAACGGAAGCGGTGACGTCACCGCCGCCGACAACCGGACATCGCGAGAATACTCTCGGCTAAACCGGCAAGGCTGTGTCTTGCTGCTGGACAGCCGGCCCGGGCGTCCTACTGAATTTTAGGACTCCGCGTGTCTGTGAGTATATGTCTGCTCGAGAGTTTGGAGGTATTACAAGGTGTTTTTAGTATGTGCAATCCTCTGCCCCCTTTTTTTTATCCCCTCTCGGAGTTTCTATACAGTGAATACGGGGCCTACACATAAAAAAATGGACAATCCACCCCGAGAAGATATTCCAATCCTAGCCCGTCCGGAGACGCGAACCTGCGGGGTTCTGCTGTGCCTGAAAACGCCGGTACTGGGCAGATCACAGATTTCCTTCCCCCCCCCGCTGCATGCTGCTGCTGTGGCAAGCTAGTAAGGCAGTCGCGGGGTAAGCTG
Source organism: Ascaphus truei (assembly GCA_036426205.1). Lineage (NCBI taxonomy): Eukaryota > Metazoa > Chordata > Amphibia > Anura > Ascaphidae > Ascaphus > Ascaphus truei. The sequence continues at coordinate 18,535 of WSYH01000698.1, forward strand.
TTATGGGGGATTCGATCGCTGAAACCCACTGCGCAATGTTTTGTCCCCTGGTTCTTATCGCAGATCCCAGATAGCGGCCGGAAGGAGAACCCCTCCCCCCCCCCCCCCCCCCGCCCCCCCGCCCCCCCCGTTATCTTCACAAGTTTGTGGGAACTGAGTTCATTATCATTCAACAGCTTGAATGAAGGACCCCTCTCGCATCCCCTATTCCTTTCTCATGATAGGTATTGTGTTTCATTAATCTGTCCGAATAATCTCTGCAACCAGGTCATAAACTCTTCTGTGTGGGTGGATTTTTTCCGCTTAGGTTGGGATGGTTGGGGTAGGTTCTAGAGATGAAGGGTGGGGCTCCCCTTTAGACACACCTGATTTTAGTTTTTTGGTGTTTGTCACTCCGGATTAACACCCTGCTTCAGCCCCCAGGTGGTCACCGCCCTGTGCTGAAGCAGGGCTATCCTGAATACATGCATTTGCGGGACTGGAGTCGGACGGCAATGCTACCGTAACCGGCCAATCCGCCTCGCAATCGCCTGGGTCACAACCGATCCTCTCCAACCCCCTCCCCTGGACTCCGATCCGCTCTCACACACGGCCCGCTGTACCGCCTTCCCCCATCCCCGCGCTCACCATGCCGGAAGTGCATGAACTGGGTGGTGCATGGGGGGAGTGCCGCCCCCCTTGCCGCCCCCTTCTCCGGCTCTCCACGCACTCCTCCATGAACCAATTGACGACCTGCGTGGTGCGCGCCCGACGTCTTGGCGCCCAGGATGAGGAGTCATCGCACAGGTTGGATGGGGATGGGAGTTGGGGAGAAACAAGGTTACGTAACGCACTAACTCCTGCGGCCGGGGGTGGATGCACACTATGTTTTCCTTTCCCCGGGTTCCAACTGTGCCTCTGGTGTGTGATGTGCCACCATGTACTCACGGGGGTCTCCTCGTATATATAGGTGTCTCCCCGTCTATAGAATGGTTCTCCCGTATATAGAATGGGTCTCCCGTATATAGAAGGTTTGAGAAGACCCTCCATAGATCCCAACCTCCCGCTTTTTGGGGGTGCGTGGGGGGAGGGTACGGACGCCTTACCCACACCCTGTTCAGCGGCTCCTTGGCGTGACGTTGTGTATCCGAGCGGGATGAGCTGTTTCATGGGACGATCTGCGCTGGACGGAGCTAGGAACACGGATTTACACACGGTCACCGCACCCACCCCTCCCCCTCCCGCAGCTTGTCCTCTTCCCTCCCCCGTACACACTGTCACCTCCCTCTCCCCACAACGACCCCCCGTCAGCTGGATCCCTTCCCCGTACCCACGGTCACCTTCCCGCCCCCCCTCCCCCCCCCCCCCCCGTGCAGCATGATACTTAGCCCCTCACACAGTGTCACTCTCTCCCCCCCCCACCCCTGCAGCTGGATCCCTTCCCCCCACGTACACCGGTCACGGCCACCCACGCCCCCCTCGCAGCCAATCCCTTCCCCGTACCACGGTCACACCCCCACCCCCCCCCACACCCCCCCGGCAGCCGGATCCCTTACCCATACACACACCTTCTTATCCCCCAGGGAGATCTCCTCATCATCATGGGAACCTCAGGGGATCTCCTTACCACCAGGGAGATTTCCTCTTTATATATATATATATATGTATGTGTGTGTATATATAAACACACCATAATATAAGGTGTATCCTTACTGTGCTTCACATAGAGATACGATATTATTAGTTAACTGATTAATATATGAATATATCGGGACTATAGGAGAATAATCTGCCTCATCCCTCACGCAGAATGAAGAACGGGGAACCCCTCGGGTTACAGGCAGCCCAGGAACCCCTCGGGTTAAAGTCACCCAGACCCCTCGGGGTACAGGCAGCCCAGGGATCCCTCGGGTTACGGCATCCCGGAACCCCTCGGGTTACAGGCAGCCCAGGAACCCCTCGGGTTACAGGCAGCCCAGGAACCCCTCGGGTTACAGGCAGCCCAGGAACCCCTCGGGTTACAGGCAGCCCAGGAACCCCTCGGGTTACAGGCAGCCCAGGAACCCACTCTTTTACAAGGCAGCCCAGAATCCCTCGGGGAACAGCAGAGCCAGGAATCCTCGGGCTAACAGCAGCCCATGACCCCTCAGGGTTACAGGCAATCCCAGGAACCCCTCGTGTTTCAGGCAGCCCCGGACCCCTCGGGTTACAGTCATCCCAGGAACCCCTCGTGACAGGCAACCCATGGATCCCTCGGTTTTTTTTGTTACAGGCACCCCCATGAACCCTGCGGTTACGGCCAGCCCAGGAACCCCTCGGGTTACGGCAGCCCAGGGAACCCCTGGGTTAACTGGCAGCCCCGGAACCCCTCGGTTACAGGCAGCCCAGGAACCCCTCGGGTTCAGGCGCCCAGGAACCGCCTCGGGGTAAACAGGCAGCCCAGTTATCCCTCTGTTACAGGCATCCCAGGACCCATCGGGTTCGGCACCCAGGACCCCCTCGTGTTACCGTCAGCCCGGAACCAACCCCCGTCGGGTTACAAGGCGAAGCCCAGGAATCCCTCGGCTAACAGGACAAGCCCAGGAACCCCTCGGGTTACAGGCGCCCGGAACCCCTGGGCGGGGTTAAACACCAGGCCGCCCAGGATCCCTAATCTTTCTATCCCACACAGGGCAAGCCCAGATTCCCCCATGGTTACAGGCAGCCCATGACCCCTCTGTTACCGGAGCAGCCCAGGACCCCCTGTTACAGTGCAGCCCAGTCACCCCTCGGTTTTACAAGTCATCCCATTAACCCCTCAGGTTCCCAAGTCAGGCCCATCGAACCCCTCATGTTACAGGCATCCCAGGAACACCTCGGGTTCACCAGCCCAGGAACCCTCGGGTTACCGGCAGCCCCAGAACCCCTTCATATCCCCAAATGATCGGTTGTCCTCAACCCCCCCCCCCAACACCTTCTACCATTCATACAGAAAGGTATGCCACGAGGTCACGGCACGGAAATGGCGTGCGAGAGGTCACGGTCACAGGATAATGAGCGCGCGAGAAGTCACGGCAGAAATGAACGCAAGCGATAGGTCACGGCATCGGGATGAAGCGTGCGAGATGTCACAGCACAGGGCAGATCTTGCAGAGTTCACGGGGCACATGTCATGAGCGTGCGAGAGGGTCACGGCACAGTGGCATGAGCGTGCAGAGAGGTCACGGCACATGGCATGAGCGTAACAGCGAGAGGTCCACGTGCACAGGCATGAGCGTAGCGAGATGTCACGGCACAGGCATGACGTGCGAGAGGGGGGTCCCACAGCACAGGGCATGAGCGTGCGAGAGTTCACCGGCAACAGGGCATGAGCGTGCTAAGGGTCACGGCACAGGCTGAGCGTGCGAGAAGTTCACGGCACAGGGCTGAGCGTGCGAGAGGTCACGGCACAAAAGGATATGAGCTGCGCGAGAAGTCACGGCCACAGGATATGAGGTGCGAGCTGGTCACGGCACAGGGCATGAGCGTGCGAGAGGTCACGGCACAGGGCATGAGCGTGCGAGAGGTCACGGCACAGGGCATGAGCGTGCGAGAGGTCACGGCACAGGGCATGAGCGTGCGAGAGGTCACGGCACAGGGCATGAGCGTGCGAGAAGGTCCGCAAGGGCAAGAGCGTGCGAGAGGTCACGGCACATGGGCATGACGTAGCGAGAGGGCACACAAACATGGCATGAGCGTGCGAGAGTCACAGCACTAGGCATAGCGTGGAGAGTTCACGGCACAGGACCTGAGCGGTGCGAGAAGGTCACGTCATCCGGCCTGAGCCGTGCGAGAGGTCAACCGCGTCACCGGGATAATCGTGGCGAGAGGCCCGCACAGTATACGAGCGTGCGAGAGGGTACGGCACAGGCTACGAGCTTGCGAGAGCGACGGCCACAGGATCTAGTCGTGCGAGAGTTCCTGCACAGGACTACTAGCCGTGCAGAGGTCAAACGCACGTGATCCCGAGCTTGCGAGGGTCCGGCACAGGAATACGAGCGTTCCGAGAGGTCCACCGGCAGAGTAATGGGCGTGCGATGTTCACTGCACAGGATATAAGCGTGCGAGCCGGTCATGGCAAACATGATTGAGCTGTGCGAGAGGTCACGGCACAGGATAATGAGCGTGCGAGAGGTCACAGGCACAGTAAATTAGCGTGTCCTAGAGGTATCGGCAACAGGAACTGAGCGTGCCGAGAGGTCACGGCCCGGATTATGAGCGTGCTAGAGGTCACTGGCGCAAAGATCCGACGTGGCGAGAGGTCACGGCACACAGGATGGTCGGGGTTCGCGAGTTCCCGGTCACGGATATGAGCGTTCAGAGGTCACGGCACAGGATATGAGCGTGCGAGAGGTCACGGCACAGGATATGAGCGGCGTAGAAGTTCAACGTGTCACAGGAAATGAAGCGTCGATATTCAACGCACAGGGCATGAGCGTGCGAGAAGATGTCACGGCACAGGATAATGAGCGTGCGAGAGTCACGGCACATGAATATGATCTTGCGAGAGGTCCACGGCAACAGGATATGATCGTGCTAGAAGGGTCACGAGAAGATCTGAGCGTCCACCAGGGCACATCCGTTGGAAAACCCCCGGCTACGTTCATGTACCTAGAGTTATTTCCGACAGAGCCACTCCTGTGTGTACGGCTGACGCAACATCCGGGTGACACGGCGCTGGGTGACGCGGCGCTGGGTGACTCCTGCGGTGCCACTGGGCCCTCAGACTGCCAACGTCATTTAAAAGCCACGTCCCCCGGAGCCCACTTCTCCTTTCCATCCCGGGCGCCGCACTCGAGGAAATAGTGGATCCTTAATTATAGCACGAGAGAGTTACACACTATCCCACAGTGTACACCGCACCTCTCCTGTACTGCGGCACAAGCTATAACAAACAGTGTACCCGGGCACCTCTCTGTACTGCGCACACTATACACAGTGTACCCCGGGCACCTCTCCGTACTGCGCACACACTATACACAGTGTACCCTGGCACCTCTCCGTACTGCGCACGCTATACACAGTGTACCCGGGCACCTCTCTGTACTCCTCCACACTATAACACAGTGTACCCTGGCACCTCTCTGTACTGCTCACATATACAGCAGTGTACCCGCACCTCTCTTACTGCGCACACATATACACAGTGTACCCTGCACCTCTCTGTACTGCGCACACTAACACAGTGTACCTGGCACCTCCTCTGACTGCGCACACTATCACCGTGTACCCGGGCAACTCCTCTTACTGCGCACCTCAACTATACCCAGTGTAACCCGTGCACCTCTCGTACGACTGGGCGGCACCACTAACACATGTACCTACCACCCGTGCACCTCTCCGTACTGACTGCGTCACACACTATACACAGGGTCCCCCGTGCACCTCTCCGACTGCCACACAACTATCCAAGGTACCCGTGCACCTCTCCTGTACTGCGCACACTATACACAGTGTACCCGGAGCACCTCTCCGTACTGCGCAGCAACCTATACACATGTACCCGTGCACCTCTCTGTACGCGCACACTATACCCGTGTACCTACCCGGGCACCTCTCTTTACGCGCAACTATACACAGTGTACCCCGGTCACCTCTCCGTACTGCGCACACAGCTATACACAGACCCTGTACTACCCCCCCAGGGCACACTCTCCGTACTAGCGCACACTATCACATTAGTACCCGGGCACCTCTCCGTACCTGCGCACAGCGATACACAGTGTACCCGTGCAACCTCCCTGTCTCCACACACTATACCACAGTGTACCAAGCACCTCTCCGTACTTCGCCCACTATAACACAGTGTACCCCTGGCAACCCTCCCTGACTACTTCCCGCACGCTATACACATGGACCCGGGCACCGCTCCGTATTGCGCACACACTATACACAGTGTACCCGGGCACCTCTCCGTACTGCGCACACTATACACAGTGTACCCGGGCACCTCTCCGTACTGCGCACACTATAACCATTGTACCCGGGCACCTCTCTGTACTGCGCACACTATACACAGTGTACCCGGGCACCTCTCTGTACTGCGCACACTATACACAGTGTACCCGGGCACCTCTCCGGGCTGTAACTGTGGCAAACTATACACATGTCCCGGGCAACCTCTCCGTATCTGGCGCCTACACTATACAAACACAGTGTTAACCCGTGGCCCCTCCTGTACTGAGCGCACACTATAACAACATTGTACCCCCCGGCACCTCTCTGTGACTCTTAGCTCACACATACACGTGTAACCCCCCTGGCACCTCCCTGTTACTGTCACCATCTATACACAGTGTACCTCGGCACCTCCTGTACTTTCTCTCCGCACACTATACAACAGTTTCCCCACCGTGCACCTCTCCTCCTTTCGCACGCTATACGCGACACGTGTATACCGCGGTCACCCCTCCCTGTACTCTGCGCACACTATACACAGTGTACCCTGCAACCTCCCTGTACTAGCGCACACTATCCACAGTGTACCCGGGCACCTCTCCGTCCTTGCGCACCACACACTACTACACGAGTGTACCCGGGGCAGCCGTCTTCCTTACTGCGTCACTTATACACTATACACAGTTACCTCCCCCGGGGCCCTCTCCGTACTGCGCACCAATACACGTTTACCCGTGCACCTCTCTTACTGCGCACCACACGATACAACAGTGTCCCCGTGGCACCTCTCCTCTGCCACTCGCTATACACATGTACCGGCACCTCTCCGTCTGCTCACTTCTATCACAACAGTGTCCGGGCAGCCTCCCTGTACTCCGCACACTATAACACAGTGTACCCGGCACCTCTCTGTACTGCGCCGCTATCACAGTGGTACCCGGGCACCTCCCTGTACTGCGCACACTATCCCAGTGTACCAACCGGGCACCTCCCTGTACTGCGCACAACTATATACACATTGTACCACCTTACCCTGGCACCCTCTCCGTACTGCGCACACACTATACACAGTGGTACCCGGCACCTCTCCCGTACTGCGCCGAACACTATAGCACAGTTTACCACCCGGGCACCTCTCCGTACGCGCACCTATACACAGTGTACCCTGGCCCCTCCCTGTACTCCACACGATACACAGTGTACCCTGGCACCCCTCTCCGTACTGCGGACACACGGGCGGCTGGTGACCTGGGTCCGTGTCTGCTACTTACTGGCGCTGGTTTTGCCCCATCTTGATCCTCCTCGTTGTAGCTTCGTGCTCAGCAGCGCATCAGTTGGATCGCTCTGTCGTCTCGCGGGATAGGCTTGCTGTAATCCTGGGGGGGGTGTGGGGGTGGATGTTACGTTTAGGGGTCCGCCTTCCGCAACATGAACGCCGGGGTGGGGGGTGGAGCGGCGGGTGGGGGGGGGGGGGTGGGGGGTGGGTCTTTCGGTTTTTTTTTGTTTTTTCTTTTTTTCCTTTAAACCCTCCTTTTTTTTTCTTTTCTTGCATTTTGTTCTTTTTTTTTTTTTCCTTCTCTTTTTTTTCTCATCTTTTTTTTTCCTTTTGGTCCTTTGTTTTGTTCCTTTTCTTTTTTTTTTTTCCCCTTCTTTTATATTTTTTTTTTATCACTGTTGATTTCGTGCCTACCTTCTATTCCTTTTTTCCCGTCTTACTTCTTGATTTTGTTTTATTTCTTTTTCCATCTTGTCTTTCTTTTTTTATCTTTATTTTTATTTTCCTCTCAACCTTTTTCTGTTCCCTTTCTTTTTCTTTTCTGTTTTTTGTGTTCTTTTTTTATCTTATTTTTTGCTTTCTTCAGGCTGCTTCTTTTTTTTCTTCTTCTTTGTACTGTTATTGCTTTTTTTTTGAGTATTCTTTGGGGAGGGGGGGGGGGGGGAGCGGAGGTTACGTTTAGGGTCCGCCTTCCGCGATAATGAACGCCGGGGAGGGGTCCGGCCCCTGCCCGATAAAGCCGGGTCCCGTAATTTAACTGCAATAGGGACCGCGGAGTGCCTGTCTGGTATAATATCTATCTCTATATAGTTCGGAAAGAACCGTCGGAGTGCCCCTGTCCCTAGCGTCAATCGCATTGTGTGGCCCTTGGCCCTTCACTCCGCCTCAGATCCAATTAGATTGGTCCCTTGGCCCCCCGCCCCCCCGCACACCTCTCATTGGCCCTTAGGCGGAGTGAGGCCAAAGGTCACACACACCACACACACACCACACACACCACCACACACACCCACACCACACACACACACAGACACAGTCCCTCTTTCCTCCCCCCTGTCCCCTGTCTCCCCCCCCCCCCCCCCCCCCCCCCCCATCACGTGCGCCGCCCTGCACCGGCTCCAGACGGAGGGGAAGCGCGGCCCGTCCCCTCCTACCACCCCATCCTCCACCGCTCCCTTGCCTCCGCCGGCGCTACCCCTCACCTCCCCGGCTCTCCCTTACCCCTCCCGGCGCTAACCCATCCCGGCCGCTCCCTTAACCTGCCCGGCTCTCCCTTACTCCCCTCCCTCGCCCCTTTACCTCCGGCGCTACCTCCCTCCCGTCGCTTCCTTACCTGCCCGGCGCTCCCCTTACCTCCCCGGCGCTCCCTTACCTCCCCGGCGCTCCCTACCTCCCCCCGGCGCTGTCCCCTTAACCCTCCACCGCTCTCCCTTATCCTTCCCCGGCGCTCCCTTGTCCTCCCCAGCGCTACCTCCCCGGCGCTCCCCATCACCTCCCCGGCCTCCCTACCTCCCCGGCCTCCCTTTAACCTCCCCGGCGCTCCCTTACTCCCCGCTCTCCCTTACCTCCCCGGCGCTTCCCCCTTGCCATCCCCGGCGCTACCCCTCAACCACTCCCCGTCTCTTCACTACTACAAAACTATCTCCCTTCACCCTCCCTCGAAAAAAACTGGGAAATCATGCTCCGCCTTGCCCCCCGCTGCTCCCTTTACCTGAGGGAACCCCCTCACACGCAGGATAAACGCCGAGCACCTTCCAGACAAACCTGAAACCCACCCTCTTACATGAAAGTCATCCATAGCCTGTGACTCACGCTACTGTGCCACAGCACTCCTACCAACCATTGTGTCCAGCCAGCCTGCATCTAACAGCACCTATCCACCATCAATGCCCAGGGCCCTGCCATCTACTGCACCTACCCACCATCATGCCATGCCCTGACATCTACTGCACTCTACTCCACCATCAAGAGGCAGGCACTGCCTCTACTGCCTCTACTCCCCATCAAGACCAGGCCTCATCTCTGCACACCCCTAGCTACTGCAGCTTTAACCGCACCATCAAGTCCAGGCACTGGCATCTCCTGGCACTTACCACCATCAAGGACCAGGCCCTGCCATCTACTAGCACTCTACCCACCATCACACGGCACTTGCCACTCTACTGCACTCTAACCACCATCAAGGCCAGCAGCCATCTCATCTAACTGAACTACCCACATCAAGGCGGCACTGCCATCTAAGGCACCTAACCCACCATCAAACCACACCTGCCATCTACTGACACCTACCCACCATCAGGCCAGGCACTGCCACCGACTACTTCTCACCCATCCGCCAAGGACAGGCACTGCCATCTACAGCATCTACCTACCATCAAGGCCAGGAACGGCCATCTACTGCACTGCAACCTACCCCCATCAAAGGCTACGGCACTGCCGGGGTCTACTGCACTACCCCAGAAACCTCAAGGCAGACCCTGCCATCTACTACTGCGAGCGTTACCGGGGCAGC